>CAEGAD010057235.1:0-137903 GCA_903067055.1 Poeciliopsis paucimaculata | reverse complement strand
CAACAGAACCAGCGCTGTGGTTCTCCCACAGTCCGTATTTATATGGATGTCATTGAATACTTTTACGAGGGCAGTCTCCGTGCTGCCCTCGTAAAACAAACAACTAAAAAAAACAAACAACTAAAAAAAACAACATTACATTTATTTTCTGAGTCACATTTTTAACTCAGACATTGAAAATGCTCACAAAGCAGTTGAAAAAGCAAGAGTTCAAAAGTTCAAAAGAATATAAATTGGAAGTGTCACAATTCATACCATCATGTCAGCTGGCATGTTTTCTGGGTGTTTCAATGTAAGTGAGAATGTTGTAATGTGTCAGTAGATTGATTACAGCCAATAATACAACTGTATGCCTAAGACTCCTCAGACCCTGATTCAGAGCCATTTCTTGGAGGAAAGTCAACCAAAATGCTTGTTTAACCATCTTTAGCTAATGGTTTTACTAAGAGAAGTAAAACCACTTAAACTAGGAGGGCAAGAAATAGATGCAAATCCCACTAAGAATCAAAGTGTCGTGACCTGTGTTTTCCTGTGTGTTTATTTTGAGTTTCTGTGTCTCTGAGCCTCCATGTTGTCCTGTCTTCCCTTGATTGTTCCCAGGTGTTTCTCATTTTGTAATTACCCTCGGTGTATTTTACCCCACATGTGTTCTTTGTTCCTCGTCGGGTCCTTGTCTAATGTGATCCCAGTCTGTCCGTTCTGCTGTGACGTCCAGTCATATAACCTGTCGCTACCAGCGTTGAACCTTAGTTTCTGTTCAGCTGTGCTGCCTGAATTCTGGATTGTGTTTTTGGTTAAATTCAGTCATTAAAACCATCATTCATCTTTACCTGAGTTTACAAGCGTCTGCCTCACCATCACTACACCCGCACTTTCTGACACAAAGAAGCTAAACCAACAAAACGTTGGGAACACAATTAACCATAAAATTTCTGTGAACACAAAACCTATCCAGATGAGAGTAAAACAATTTGACCAGCATTAAAAGGTACACATACATAAGCATCCACAATAATGAGCAAAAAGTAGCTTAAGGAGTGGAAACAACCACTCAGCTTTTTCCTCTTGCTTTCATTTCAAATGGGGACAGATCATTTATTTCTTGCATGTTCTTCTGGAATGCTTCCTGATTATACTGGAAGGAAAAGTGATGAAGTTGTGATAAATGAAAATCTTATCTTGCAGGGTTTGATGTTTTGAATCAGCTTATGAAGCAATGACAATTTAATTTTACATATGACTTGAAAGAACAGTTTAGCTGCGGGTGAAATTCCAAACTCTGCAAAAGGGGACATGTTTTTTTATTATATTCACAGAACTACTGATCCATGTCACAATTATCACTTCTTTTCAGTGAAGAAAAGTTCTCTGAAGAACCTCCAGCGACCACAAAGTGCTGTGGCAGAAATACTAATGCAGATGAAATAGGCACTTTACTTTAAGGCCAAAACTTACTCTGATTAATGTGAACCCTTAAACCGTGAAAATGTCTGGGTTTTTTATTTTTTATTTTATTTTTTAAAATGTTTTAATATCAACTAAATGAATAAAATACAAACCCAATAAAACAAAACTGTTTTGTCTTTTGTTATTATGTCTTCCTATTGCATTGCATATTCTGAAACTGACAGAAAAGTCAAAGCAGTGTTCCAGGAAACATTATTCCAACAATACCATTATAATACACTGTGTATATAAAACTAAGATAAGGGGTTAGTGCCATTGTTCCTCATCCTGTAACTCGGCAATTTTTGTATTTGTTACAGATTTATGAACCTACAAAAAATGGAAATTTTAACCATATTTACCCATCATTAGTCATGATGAAAACCTTTACATTAGAAAAGAATTTTACTTTGACAATGAATATATTATCTACCTCTAGATATGTCATACCAACCATAATTTTGATTGATACATAGTCTACATGAAGGAAATGTCATGTAGTAAACAATAACAAAAAAAAAAACAGCCAGGGGTTGTAGTTGTTACAGGGTCTGGTAAGGATTCATAATCTGTCAAATATTATTTGATTTGATGTTGTAGTTCATATTGTCTTCATATTCAATCCCTGAATATATCGCTATGGATATTGTTTGAAACGGATATAAAGTTAAAAATAACTAATCCTCAAGAACAAATGATAAATGGCCTCTATTTGAATAGCACTTTATCAAGTCCAGTATCACCAGCTCCTAAAATTACCAACATTAATTTCAAATCCAGTAAAGTGACTGAAATCTTTACTATTAATTAAAGATTTTAAGATAACAATAAACATTGTATTAATAAATTCTTAGCTAGTTATCCATGATACATTAATATAGCATGTTATGCCAGCTGCAGTAACAATTGTCTTTTTTTCCCTTTATACATAAAGTAAAAAACATTAAGTTATACATGATTCAGTAAACCATAACATTGTAAATTTGATGGTACTTTTGATCTTAATATTTAGAGAATCTCATTTAAGCCAATGTCAAGTTTTTAACAAGCAAAATGTGAAATGTCTTTGAGATGTATTATGAACTAAAATACTGAACTGAAAAAAATAAAATACCAACTTGTGGTAAAAGGGTTGATTTTAATTCAAGGAAAATTATGTTTTCTTTTCAGAAAGGTTAAACACTGAATCAACCTTTTCACCTGGAAAGGAGGTGCTGGGCTTCATTAAATATTTAAAGGAACATGTCTCTATTTATCACATCCCTTTAAGTATGCTGCCCCTGTCTTGTTACATCTGTGTTTTCGAATGAATGACAACAATATACATGGTAGTGACAACTCTGCTGCTCTCTTGGGCTTTCTATGTGCAAAAATTTGTTCTGGAAGTCTGATGTAGGCAAAATGCCGCTAGTTGAAAATGTCAGTGGATTCAAGATGGACGGTAAGGTTTAAAATAACTTGTATTTTGACATGTTTATGATGGAAAACCAGACACACAAGACTCAATAGTAATTTATTCTTTACAAATGTTTATTTTTTTTATACATTTTCAATTTAATAAATTAGCTACTTGTAATGTGGGAATACAGAACAAAATTAATTTTGAATTTCATATTTTCTTCTGCATTATGAAGCTTATTTAAAATATTTTTTTTGTTTTTTCTGTCCTTAAAAATAAAAAGAGAAGAAATTATGGTACTTCTCACCTTGGTCCACTTAGTCAATCCATTTAGAAAAAGCAAGGAGAAAAGCGTGGCTGTAAAATGAGGTCATGGAGGATGGAACATACATGGAGCGGTGTTGTCTTAAAACAGGTTTGTGTGTGTTGCAAAGCCAAAAGTACATGGATTTGCAAAAAGTGTTTATCAGGGATAAAGAAGAGAATGCTTATTTTCCCACTGATCCTCATGCATTTTTCAGATCACCTGGTTGGGTTTTTGGTGCCTAAAGGCTCAGAAGTGCAGAACTCTCCTAATCCTTTTAAATTCTTCATTCAGCTAAGAAAAAAAGTATCAAACGAGGAATAAAAAAACTTTCTGAAATAAGAGAAGTCAGGCATTACAACAAATCCATTTTAGTAAATTGTAATCAATTAACTGTGCAGACACATACAATGACCAATGTTAAGTGACATTTTGGTTACTTAACACCTCCTGAGGAAGGTTTTAACTGAAGAGAATCCAGTGGTTCACTGACTGTGTCTGGAGTAATTAGACATTTGCTTAAGCTGCTTTCACAGTGTCCTATTTTTCCCAGTGTGCTAGCATACTAAAATACATGTGTTGCATGGGTACTAACATGAGGAAATTAAAGGGAAATTAAAATGAATAGTATGTGTGTGATATCATATATTTAATGTACAGGTTATGCTTTTAATGCACTATCATTCTAAAAAAATATTTTTGACTTTTGCTAAGAGTGGGATTCATTGAGTTCAGCTGCATTAGGCTTTGTGATAGAGTGGAAGGAAGAGCTGATTTGGTGGAATGAGTTTGCCATTAATTTTATTGGAAAATCTAAAAATCTATTGCAACAGCAACATAAAACCCAAACACACCAGTAGGGAACCATCTGCTTGGTGCATACCTGCGTGGCTCGTCCCTCCAGCCCTGAGGCCTGATGGCAAACAAGGCTTTTGGCAATCCCTCCAATCCCAGTCCAGACAGGGCGGGTCCAACGACAAACCACATGTGACTCGGCCCAGCCTGACCTGCTGCCCAGGCTGCCCGAAAAATCAGCTCAGCCTCTTCCAGGGAGGAGTACAGCAGACGGACCTGGAGGTGAATGATAAGACAGAGGGGTTCAGGTGGTGCCATAATCAATAGGGTAATAGAGTGTAGCATCAATTAAAATTAAACATGGTGATAGATGCAGGTTGAGCAACTGGATCCCATTTTAATCATCAGTGTTTCTTTCTTTATTCTTTTTTATCTGATTCCATGATATGTTATATATTTCTCTCACAATTATACATTTTCTTCATTTATACATCAGTGTTATATGGCATCTAACAGATTTCTACCCTTTGTTAAGTTTATTTTTAGCTAAATTAGCTGTACTTGAAAAATGAGAAATCTTGTTCTGATTGCATTTTTATTTTCCATTCATACATTATTAAAAAAAATGGGAGGATAAATTAATCTGTGTGAGTCTGACTGAGGGTGTGTGTGTGTGTTTAGGGGTGGGAGGTTTATGAGAATCCTTGAGATGATTGCTCAGAGGAAGCACTTGAGGAAAATGTGTGCCACCATTTCGGAAGACAATGAGTGAGGGTATAAAAACTCAAATCAGTCAACACTGGAATACGGAATACCAGCAGTAATAGCAGCAGGCGTGTGGCGTTTGAATCACATGCTGCGTGTTTACTGCTGTGACTCACGTCAGAGAAGATGGCCGGATGACGCCGATCCTCCTACTCAGCTGACAGCACATAGGATCAAGGTCGGCATGAGGTCTACATATACATTCAATGCCTATCACACACTACAGCAGTCAGCACACATTCAAAGTCTTTTACATAGAAAATTTTTATCTCCGGAGGTAAAAATGATCTGTTTTTTCCTCTTGTAAATTGTTGCTTTGCTCTAATATTTGAAGAAGGATGTTCGCTGCTACCTTTACCAAGAACCCACAAAAACTCTTATTTTCTTTAAATATCATGTCGTTAATCACTTTGTCAGAACAGGCGTCCATTTTTTTTAAAGCATGGGTATCCCATTTCTTTAGACAATTGTGAGTCTTCATATTGTACTTTGGCAAAGCTTAACTGTCTTAATCACACTAGAAATCTTGTTCCAGGCAAAATAAATCTGCATCCACATATAGGAAAAACATTGTGCTGGTTTCACTACAGCTTTGATTTAAATCTGTGCTGTTGAAATTTGGGTTTTGTAATTTAAAAGTTATTAATGGGAGAGTGACAAAGATCCAAACCTTTTTTTAAGTCTATCCATCTATTGTGTGGTTTTTGTGTCGAGTTAATGGCTTGATTTTAGCTTGGTTATCTCTTGGCTTGCTTAGCTTTAGTACCCACATTCCATACTTTAGCTCATTTGATATTGTTGCTGAACTTATCTTAATAAAAATGTTATAATTTTGGGACCAAGTAAGTGCTTCTTTTTAACGTTTTTATCATGTATATAAAAAGTCATAACAACTTGGTAAACAATATTGTGTATCCTACTGTCTTGTAAAAGTTGGTTGTAGATTGTATGATCAATTTATATATAACACTGTTTTTCTGTCCTTCTTCAGTTATCAACATAATTTACATATTATTTTGTTATAAGTTATTATACAGAGGTGTTGTTCCGCTTTAATCAATTCATCTTTTAATATTTATTCATAATGTAGCCAGTACTTTTTTCCTTTTTCCCCTCTGTATCCTGTCTGATTCCATTACACAAAGACAAAATGAGAAAAGAAATAGTCCAAAAGCCTGTAATAGTCTCAAATCTCTTTTGAAATATATCTAATTCCACTCCTCGGCTCAGAGTATTTGGGTTGGTATGAACTTATGATGATTTAAGAAGCTTTCAGGATGTGTCACTTGAATAACATTACACTATGGTTAGAAGTAAACTTCTAAGCAATCAAATTAAAGTGTAAAACAAAGGAACAAATATGCATTCTGCAGCTGGTTTCTTTTTACAATGTGTGTTTTGTCATGCATTTTGTGTTCTGGTTCTGTAATGATAACCTTAAGTGAGGCATGCAGAGGAAAACCAGCATGCCTGCTGCCTTGGTTACCAGTCACAGTACTGAGATACAAATCATCAAGCAATGCTTGCCGTATACTAATTAGCAACAGCAAGCTCTGAAGTAAAATAAATGGCCCATGCAGTGCTGCACCCTCCTGAGTGCTTTAAATTATGAACATAACACGTATCATCAATACATTCATATTAACAGGGTTTTCAGAGGTTATAGGCATTTCTGTTTTTCAGGAGAAGGGAATTTTTTGGGTGGATCAACACAAGCTATTTCTAATTTCAGGTGTATATAATAAATACAGTCTTCAAATACCAATTTAAAGACACTAATGTGTAAAGAAAGAATCAGGTGCAGTAATAAAGTAATATAAAAGTGACAAGAAGCTTTGTTTTAAGGAGAAAAGTCACAAAGTCTCTGCAAGACACACATCTTTTTATTGTCACATCAGAGCAGAGGAGCCAAATTAAATCAATAATTTTAGTATTGACTGGGTTACAAAGAGTATGTATGAAGACAATTTAATACTTTCTTATTGCAGAGCTTTTAGAATAAATCTGAGCAATTCACATAATAAATATAAGAGCAAGCTACCCATTTCACAATTGAAAAATAGAAAATCAATTTATGTTTTTTGCAAAAAGTATGAGCTACATTTCCAAAGAAAAGAAATATAAAAATGAATTTTTCTAAACATAAAAAAACAGCAATTGGTGGTAAAAACCTAATTTGACATCTTAGCTAGTTTATCAGATGAACGCAACACAAAGTCAGGGCAAGAAAAAAAAAACTTTTGAAAGAGCAATGTTTTCTCAAAGATTAATTCTTATCATTTGTGCATAGCTCAATCAAAGGACCGCACAAGCTACAATCACTTTAACCAATTTATTTTTCCCATATTTATGAACACATTTCTTAATCTGCTTACTTTATGTACTGTCATCACAATGCAGATTACATAAGATGTATGTAGATGCAAACAAATTACAGTTGCCACCAATACAGCAAGAAACATAAAACCTTCACAGGGAGAAAAAGTAGTTGTTTTTTTGTTTTTTTTCATTAAGAGTTAAATAAATCAAGGTACGTAAAGTAGTAGGAGAAAATCAGGATCAAAAACATTCTGAATGTGTTTCTAAATCAACAGATGACCTGAGTTGTGTTAATGCAGCTCTATTATGAAAGCAAGTGGATTGACTCATAAAGGATTTCACTCACAAATAAAAATGTATTTTGTGACATCCCTTAGCTGTGCTTTCAAGACTATTGTCTTGCCTGGCATTCCACACTCATTTCATCTCTGTATTCCTATCAAGAAACTTTGAGTACATTTTTCTATTGATCTTTAATTCAGTTATCAAATCAATAGATTCGATTTTTCAGTTGTTGAAAAATCAGTAGATTTTATAACTATGGGCTGTCGTACATTATAAGACATCAGGACGTTCCCTATACATTATATTGTAAGACACCATGATGTTCCCACCTACAAATGTAACTGTAGAAAATGTTGTTTCTGGTGTAAAGTGCAGAACTATTCTTCCTCCTAACCTGGTGTAAGAAATGTTATTGAATTAGTTCAGCTTTTGCCTTATCTTAAGAGGTTTTAAGTGTCTTGCTGGTTTGTCCATATTTTTGGCATCAAAATATAAACAAGCCTCATCATGTTTTTTTTTTTTTCTTTAGAGGTGGAGTCTTGTACAGTAAGTGATCTGAGACCTATTGCATTTCATGGGCGGAAAACTGTATGTACTCACCCTAGTATTGATTGACATTGACTTGCTCTTACAAGTAAAGCTTTTAGATCCTCTTCTTTTATATTTCAATGGAAACATGTGTCTTTACTTCCAATTGAGGGATCCTGGCAATGCGCAAGCTCATCAAGAACTGTATTCGCTTTTTTCAGACATATAAAGAAACTCTTGTTTGCACAAATTTAACAGAAGCAGTTGATAAAAATAGACTGGTGACTTCCCCTAAGAATAGCTTACAGTTGTTAACTTTTTCTATCATGGCCAAAAATATTGTACTTCATACAGCATCCATCAACAAAAGCTGCTTCTAAAACGTCAAGGTAAACATAGGAAAAATGTATATTTTTTTCAAGGACATGCACATTCATACGGCTGTTGAAAATACCAAATTTAAATTGATGATGCTGACACAGGAAACAGGAAGACAAAAGTCTGAGAGCAAAGGAGGTCAGAAAGGCAAAAACGGGCATGTTTTTCGAAAACTTCCAAAATCATGACCCATCCATCATGGTCAGATTTATATTTATTTTTGATATTGAAGAGGTGGGTCTCTGAGGGGGAAGAAGCAAAGAATAATTCATCTGCCAGAGAAATTGCTTAAGCAGGTATTTAGAAGAATGCCAGTAGAATGTCAGCTGCTGACATTTTTCTAAATAATGTCTAATTTTGACTCTTGGATTTAACATTCTGAATATTGTGACAATAACAAAAAATAAGGAAACATATTTTAAAAGTAATAGCATATGTCTCAAGAGTCAAAGAGCTGTAGAGTCAAAAATAATCTGACACATCAAAATCACTTTTATGCCCCCCGTTTAACATGTCACATCACTTTCAGTATAATTACATAATGTTCTCCCTTTGCTCCAGCTGCCCTTGCTGTCTTTCTTTCATTTTTTTCAGACTTATCTTTACGAAGGTCATTTTACTGTAATATCAGCCAAAAAAAAGTGAGAGCAAGGTTTGAATATAAATTAAACTGGTAAAGCATTAAAGAGAGAGGTCATCTCAGGTAACTTTGACTCATGCAGAGATGAGAATTAGAAAAGAGAAGGGTGGGGAAAAATCTGCAACTTGAGATTCCTTTCTTCCCTCCTTCCATGAATAACACAACGGTAAGGTCAGGGAAAATGTTTATTCAACCATTACTCCTCACAAGTACACGCATTCTGTGCATTTACTTTAAACATTAGTTTTTTTATGTAACCTCCCATAATCTTTTAAAGGTCAGAAAAAGTCTTTGGGTAGGAATAGAGAAACTGTCTGATGCCAAATTTATATTAGATTTAATTTTTGGGATGAACCACAAAACTGCAAAACAAAAATTATTCTAAATCTAAGTTTAAATATGTATAATACTACACATTCATAGAAGCCCTGAAAAATCTTCCACTAAATATTAGACATATGTCCCTAGAAGCAGTTGTGTCAGCAGTGGTGCATGGTGACAATCTGCAATATGTTTTGTTTATAAGAAATATAAATCTATAGCTTTTCAAAATCACAGGCAAACTTTAGTGTTATGACTTGTTCCAGGTGTGACTGTGAAATTAGAATGATCTAAAATTAACACAACTATAATCCATTAGGGTTGAACGAATGAGAGGTGAACAGTCTTAACAGATCACCACTTATATTTGCATAAAAATTGGAGAAATTAATGGGTTAGTTAGGAAATTAGGACTTGTTTTACTTACATTTACAAAAATTCTCAGTTGGCCCATTAATGACATAAACAATCAGGCGTGGTAACCTCACCGTTCTGACGAGGTCAAATTTATCCACTTCAGGTTAATTTTCTTCGAATGCTACATCTACAGCACTGTCAAAATATAACGAATCTGTAAGAGCTGGTACAAATATCACAACAATGGACAGTTATATGAAATATCAAAATAGCTTTTAGTTAGAAAACAACTTAGCTTTACTATTTTACCAGTAAAGAAATCATACATTTGTCAGGTTTACCTTTTGGAGTTTGTGTATGCATTTTATGAATTTTATGTACAAGTGCGCATGCACATGTGAGCAAATGAATTTAACAACAGGGAAATGTGTGAGTTTTCTTTGGGGAGAAGAGAGAGCTCAAAAGAAAAAAAAGTTATGAGACAGTGTTATACATGAGAAAGATGGGGGCATTTAATTCTTAGATACTTACTTCTACTGTTGTTTGACAGAATTTAGATTTTTTTTTTTATATATCCACTTTCTTTTCAAGGGCTTTTAGGCACACTCAGATAAGTGGCAGGTGTTGCTGGAAGCCCATTTTGTTCAATTGATTTGAGCTAAGATGAACCATTTTGCCCTTGACTTACATCTCAATCAAAAGTGCCATTTGTGTTTCCCATCACTCACCTGAGCTTCATTGTCTTTGAGCAGTCGTTTGGTGCGAGCCCCACCAGGGTCGTCTGTCACATTAAGAACCACCACACTCTTCCTTTCCCAGCCAATGAAGGACCCATCTGTCATACCCTCCACCATGGCCAGGAAGTCCTCGTAGCCATGGTGACGGGTGGTGACAACAGAAAACGAAGTCCAGTCATATTCTTCAAGGACTTCGAAGATTACCTCAAGTTGGAGCATTGTAGAGCAAGTGAATTGAAGGTAGATTGAGCCGCTCTCCTGTAAGCAGAGAGAATGAATTAATGAAGCACAAATAAAATGTGTGCATTTCACATATAATTTCAGTTTATTAAATATCAGAAAAGTTATTGTTTTCCATTGAACTCCAGGTGCTCTCTATAAACTGCTAATTAGAGTGGCGTGCCATTCAGCTGCACTGAATATGTGTGGTATAAGATTTAGCATATTTATTCAGCGGATCTGCAGGCAACATCACACTGTTCCCATTCATTTCATCTCTCTTTCTGCGTTGTGTCTGACTGGTTCAAATCTAAGAAGGGCAGGCTCAGAAGAATGATGCAGTCTGTCAAAACAAGCTTTGGCTTTTAAAAGAAAGCTTTCAAGCATGAATGAAAGAAAAAGTGATGGCCTTCCTCTCTGCCACTGCAGATATATTTAGTGTTAGTAGATGAGCAGCTCACTGTGTGAAAAAATAAATCATTTTTATTGGCTTTACTGCCACTGTATTTTTGTCGAAACAAGAGCAAAGTTTTAAGAAGTCAAATTGCATATTCGCAGATGGTTGGAGTGAATGTAAGTTTATGCAGGAAAATAAAATCTGTTTCTTGTTTTCCCAGAATTGTACTTTCAAATACTGTATGAATTATAATTTTTTTACTGGGAGTTGAGAGAATATCTGTAAATTAGTAATCAGGGCTCTGCATCTGTGCATACATGTGGATGATCAAAGGGAATGACGCCAGGGAATAACATTCCATCGTCTCATGCTGTCAGGGCTCACCTCCAGTTATGATGCACTGAAGTATATCAGATATCAAACCAACAGACTGACTCCCAGTGTAAGTGTATTTGCTTTGCTTAACCTGCCATAGAAAAGGTTTTATCGGAAACTTGCTGGGAGTGAATTCTGCAGCTGAAGACTAAAGACTATTTCAGAGTACTTTTGTAAGATGAAGCAAAAATAAACTCACTAGCACCCTTGAGTACTCACCAGAAACAATGAATGACTAATGTTGCGTCCCAAGTCACCGTTTTAGAAAACATATTGCTACAAGGTCTACTTATTCTTGATATGCTTCAAAATAGAAAACAAAATGGTGATTCATCATCCCAACACTGTGATCACTTATGTACTTTCGTTACATTATAGCAACATTATGCCTGTTCCTGAAGCCTTTCCACATTTTGTCACATTACTATCCTCAGCATACTTTAATTGAATTTTATGTGACAGACCAACAAAAGGAATCATAGTGTTATAAGAGAAAGGAAATTCATGTAAGATTTTTCAAATGGAATTCTATGCTGTGTGCAATGCCCCTTATTCTGAAAATCCTGAATAAAATCCAGTGCAACTAACTGGCATGAAAAGGACCAACTAGTGAACAGTGTGGCTATGTATTTGAAGAAACATGTTCCACTTTGCAACTTTGGACTATTTTTGAGTGGTCTGTTTCAGAAAATCCCAATGAAATAACTTTAAATTTGTAGTTGAACTGGGAGAAAGTAAAGGGGGTGAATACATTTACAAGCACTGAAAAATGATCTAGCTTCTTTCCTAATGTCAAAGTAAAAGGACATTTGCATGTGCATTGTTATTCTTTAAAGAAAATGTTAAGTCTTAGAGAAAAATAGGAAACTGGCAGCCTGGAGCAAGAGGGACTGAAAATGAAATGACTTTTATTCATAAATTCTAATAGCGTATTCATATTTTGTTGTTTTAAAAACAGTTTCCAATGGTGTGTTCAACAGAATATGTAGAAAAGCGAGGCTCAAGAAGCAACTTTTGTTTCATATTTTGCTTCTTCTCAGTTTTTGTCATTCCTTTTTAGAGTCTGTATTATTTTTCCAGGAGAGCTTGTTGTGTAATCATGCTGATTCAGTTCAGATTTGATCAGTTATGGTTAAACCAGAAAACAAAATGCAAGATATTATTCCACTGCACACCAACCTCAAGCATTGCCTGATTTTTGATTCCTCGTTTGACTCATTTTTAAACTTTTATTTACTTGGAAAGATATGACTCTCGAGAGTTTAAGTCTTAAAAAAAATAAATCCAGGTCATGAGATTCTGAAAGTTGAAGCAAAGGAAAGACGATCTAAAAGCCAGAGGATACAGCAGGTTTCTCAGATTTTTTCTAAGACAGTTCATTACACCACATCTCAAATGATGGTGTCCTGCCATTTAGATACCTATGAATGACTTCAAAATATCGATAATCTCCAAGCCAAGTTTATTTAAAAAGTAGTTCAAAACAAGCAAGCACTGACCAAAGAGCCAAACACATTATCAAAAATATTGTGTTGAAAGCCAAACCAAAGCGGTAGGTCTTGAGAGCGGATTGAGCACTGGCTAGATAAGAGGGCTTTCTAATCTCCAACAGCAACTATCTCATGATTTGGAGCCACCTCAGCAAAAGCCCAATCCTCTCTGAGTTTCCTGTGTCCTCTGCATTTGTAGGGTTAGAATCAGCTGAGACTGAGACATAAAGGCACAAGTGAGAGGTAATAGAGGGACTCTAAAATGCCAGGTGGTGTGTGCAAAAAGGATGCTCATTTAACAACACAGGATCTCTGTAGTTTGCAGTAGACAATAAGTAGAGTACAGGGTATTCCTTTGCATCACTGATTGTCACAACAGGTACACAACTTCTTGAAGGTGGGGACCAGTTGATGCTTCACAAGGACAAAACATGCTGTGTTCATTTCACACCTGAACATGTCAGGAACAAAGCAGCAAAAAATTCAAATATGAAGTAGGTGAAATGAATAGCACCCATTTCAAATCATCAGCCTTGTTTGTGTTCTTTTCAGAGTACAAACACACATTCGGTAAAAGAGTTGCCAAAACAATTTCCACCTAATATTTTTTCTTAGGTTAAGGGGCAATATGTTAAAAGGTTAATGATACCTGCATGACATAATGTCTCGTGCCACTTCAAAGTATCTTCACCTCCTGCTGTAAACAAATCTGCTTCATTAATGAATATTTTAAGACGCTGTTAGCTTGAAACCAGGTTTACTGTATTAACTATAACAGCAACCAAGTCATGAAAGAATTATAACGTATCATGCTGTCAAGGAGATCTGTTTAAAACAGTCTGGCCCACTCACTGAATATCACACCCGCCATTGCTGTACTGCTTTGTTATCTGGATTTCTAATTGTGGCCTATCCTCAACACATAAGCAAGCAATTTCTAAACAATTGTGTTGATTTATTTTTTAAACAAGTTGATTGTTGTGTTGAATATTATGAATGTCTCTTTGTACTTGGTGATTTTTATGCTGACCTGTTAAAAAATAGCAACAACTGAAACTAAAGCCATCCCGAGAAAGATATTGCAACGCCCCTCTTCTCCATCGCACATTGCTGATAAGATCAAAGAGGTATGTCTTCCTAAAAGAAGTTGACACTGTAGATTTTAATCTGAGATAAATTAGAGATTGCTCACTGAACTTCAATTTCAACTGTCATAAGATATAGAGAGGATTTAATATCCATAGCACTGCAGGCCTAAGGAATTTGTCATCCCAAAAGCTGAAATGTGCATTTTTCCAAGAAGCAGAAACTGTGATTGTGTAACAAAAAGCTTTATAACAAGAGACCTCAGCATTAAAGGTCTCACTGAGTCACTCTTTGTAATTAATTGAATACAAATTTGTGCTTCTTTGGATTTCCCTTTCCCATTTCCCATTCCGATTGGATTTCCCCATGATTAATTCCTAAATTAACCATGATGCTCTACCTGCTCCTGTCAAACAGCAAACAAATAAACTTGTAGGTTAGGCATAACATATTCCTCCAAAGACACAATTTTTTTTTTTTACTATTTTTGGTCAAAAAATCTTTTAACTATTGGGTACTATTTTAACAAAAAATATTTTTTGTTAAATAAAGTTAACAAAAAAGCTAGCTATGTTAATTATTATTGTAATTATTGGATTGTCGTTATAGATTTCTAACCTGAGTTGGCTGCAAAAAATAATAATAAAAATAATAATAATAATAATTCTGAATATTTTCACTGTTCAAACCACTAATATTTTATTCATTCAGTATGTGGTAAAACATTTACACTTTTTGAAGCATAATTAATTTTTTTTTTCAAACAATTACACCAGGTGTGGATGCCATGCTGACTCTAAAAGCATGTCCCTTTCATCAGTTCGACCTGATGCGGTTTTAATAACGAGAATAGAAAGGAAGCAACAATTTCTGTTCTTCCCACTTTTACAACACAGTTAAAGGTTGGAGGCTGATTACTACCTCTTAGATTACTTAGATTATCTTATCTACATAATATTACATGTCTTCTTTTACATTTTTTGTGCTCCTCAAACAAA
Source organism: Poeciliopsis paucimaculata (assembly GCA_903067055.1). Taxonomy (NCBI): domain Eukaryota; kingdom Metazoa; phylum Chordata; class Actinopteri; order Cyprinodontiformes; family Poeciliidae; genus Poeciliopsis; species Poeciliopsis paucimaculata. Next base: position 123,064 of record CAEGAD010057235.1, on the reverse strand, counting down.
ATAATGTATAGATTTTTAGACTGCATGTATCTAGATTTAATGCTGTACACAGTACATTGATAGAAAATATGATTTCTTCTGATTTGGAAGGTAATATTGTTCCACCCTCAAAGACAGACATTGTTTTCTTAAAATTACTGTGCATTTTCTCTTCATTAAATTTCCCATTTACATATAGACCACAACTTCAAAGTGTTATGTAATATCTTTTATATCTTTTAATTGTTACATTCTATCTTGTTTTTCACAGACAGTTCTTTCTTTGGTTGCGATGAAAGAAACGAGGACGATGATGATGCAATAACAGGTAACTCATTCTTACCTGTGGCTCTCGGCCTAGACTGGCTCCTCCCCCGACAGCAACAACAGGAACTCCAGTCTGAGCGGAGACAAACTCCAGCATTGGGGCCAGAGGGGCACGGTTTGGCGGGGGTGGTCTCTCCTCCTCAAACACCAAACCCTGAGTTAAACAAAGATTGTATAAGGTGAAACATCTTTCAGTAATTCAGAATGCATATCTATTTAGAATCAAACATAATGTAAGGTGAAAAAATGTGTGTTTTGTATCCTGTGCCTACCTGTAGAGGTGTAGTGGCCAGCAGCTCACACAGCTGCAGCAGCAATGTGCCTGGACTGCTCTCATTCACTGCCAGGTAGATGACGTTTGCTTGACCTGATGGTGTCATCACTGTCTCTGTGGAAAGGGCTGCCAGCGACAGGTATGTTGAGGAGGACAAAGAGGCCATGGCCACAACTCCTGCAAGTGAGGCTGTATCTGTCACCCCCCTTCCGCCTCCGCCGCCTCCTCCTCCCGGACCGTTTCCCAGACCGGACCCGAGACCCGGCTCGCCAGCCCCCGCGCCTCCCACCACCGCCGTCTCCGGGAGCAGGGAGGAGCCAGAGTGGACTACGGCTATGTTGATGCCACCCGAGTCCCTCTCTCTCTCCCGGGGCCGGAGCAGCAGGGGGGGCGAGGGGCGTGCGGGCCCCGTGCAGGCCAGGATAGCCAGTAGCAGTGAGAGGGTGGGCCTTGGGGCCACCATGGGGTAAAGGGAGGGCCAGTGGTGGTTGTCTGATGGGTTTTGCCAGGTGAGGCCAGGTGGGATGGAGGGATTCTGTGTAAAGGCTGACACCTCTTGAGGAGGAGAGAAGGTAATGGTGGCTGGGGCCTGGCAGCCTACAGTTCTTCACCTGATATGGAGCGGAGACCCTGCAGAGGAAGAAAGAAGCAGAATGATTAAAACTGTGACTAGCTATGTTTCAATCTAATTGTCATGTGAATTTTAAGTACACTTTTAAAATGTCGCAAAATATAAATTATAAATTGGGGGCGTTTCCATCTGTTTTGGAGCAATTAAACCTGGCTAAACAAAGCATAATTTCATCAGATGTTGAGGTGCATGGTTGTGATAAACATGATGCAGAGTTGGCAAACTGGCATGCACCACTCATTAAAAAAAAATGTATGAAGAGTCATCCCCTTCATGTTCAGACATGGTAATTTTTGGGGAGCAAATGTGTTTTCACAATCTGGAAACTAAGACCTATAAATTGTAATCTTTATGAGTGTATGTATCAGATTTTTTACTCACAGTGAAAATCTTCCCAAAAACAATAATGTTTTTTTCCCCTCTCAATCCAGCACAGACTGGATCTGTGCTGCTTTATGACAGCATAGGCATGGTTTCAGAGGAACAATGACAATAAACACTGAAGACACACAGAGTCGAGACACAAAGGAAGACCTACAGGCAAGAAAGGTAGAGCAGATAAACATCGAGTTCAGGAAAGAGAGATTAGAAGAACAGAGTGTAGGTGCAGTCGCACTTAAACAGCAAAGATCTGCTTTTGTATAAGGAAAAATAAAACACAAAAAAAAAACAGTGAAAATATCAAGAACTGCAAAATGTATGAAGGTGCTAGGCACTTACAGTATGTCTTATAAATACAACAGAGACACAAAAAAAACAACAATAAAAAAACAAGCACTACATTTACAATGAGACTCCAAAGCTGTCCCTTTTCTTCAGTATAAGTAGCCTATTCCTGGCCACGAGAGGCTGTTTGGTTATTACGCTTATAAGTGCACAAAGTTCAAATCTTTCTACTGGGCTCACAGACTAAACAAAATTAGAACTACAAACAGAACTGCTCAAGCAAAGTTCCTCCAACACAGACACACAATGTGAGCATCTGCTCCAGTATTGTTTTTGCAATTTTTCCAAACTGAAGAAGGGGCTGATTGTAAAATATGAAGACTATAAGTACTGAAACACCTAGTTTAGATAGATTGCATATGATCTAACCACAGCTCTAAGCACCTTTACTCGTGTGTACCAACAATTTTCCCAATGAGGTGATGGAACAGCCAAATCTATAGTGCTTTGTCATACAGGTTTTAGAAAGATGTGATATTTAAAGATGCACAGAAAAATTAGCCAAAACTGATTTGTTATGGTCATCAGTCTTGACTGCTTATCCGACAGTGAGAAAGCCAAAAATCTGATTTCTGTAAAAGTATGTCAGTTCTACCAGCAAGCACTGGTGTGGAAGTAAAAACAAAAAAATAGATAAATAAATAAAAAATAAAGACTTCAGTCAGTTAAGAAGTCAGAAAGCTGGTGATTTTGACAGTCAGTTGCATTTTCTAATATAAAGTCAGAAAAAGATATGAGATGTAAGAAACAATTCAAAAGAAAATAATTTTCAACATGTCAATGCATGTCAGCAGTTTCTTCAGACTGCAAGACAGAAAAATACTTTCAGCTGATAGCAGAAGGGACTTTTGAGTCCTGTCTGACATGGAGCATGCTAACCTTGGAAAACATTTCAATATCTCAGAATTAGGGTAAAGACCTCTTGAAAATATAAACACAAAGTGTTCAACTTTAGTAATAAAAGTGTCATATCAGATGATTATATAGATTGTATGTAATGCTGGAAATTTATCAGACATTTGCTTATAGAACAGAGAAGACCTTCATGAAATACCCATATCACAAAAGACTGTTAGGAGTGTAATAATTGTTGACTAAAATATTTAGTGTTCTGAACCTGCATTTTTTTTCATGTCATATGGACATGAAAGTATGCAGCGTATGCAGTACAGAGTATGCAGAGAGTATGCACAGAATTGATTTATTTTGCACAGAGTATGCACAGAACTCTGTGCATACTCTGTACATACTTGCAGAGTAAGAATACTCTGTGCATACAGAGTATGGGACTCTGTATGCACAGTCTCATACCAGCAAATGCTCACGGGACGCTAATGCTCAAAATGCTAAAGGTCACAGAATGATGGAAGCACAGTAAAGAAGAGAAGAAAAAAGAAAACATGGATATACAGTAATTTATTTTGTCATTAAAATATTTACTATTACTACCACCATTGCAAAATATTTCAAAAATATTTGTGACTTTCACACAGAGGAAGAAATTGTCAATAAGATGGCAATGCTCCATCCCTTTGGATGGAGCATAACATAGGGAGCTATTCAAGTTATTGATTCAAAATTCCTAGTTTCTTTTTATATCACAATATATATGGCAAGGCTCAAGAAAATGGCAATCTCAGTTTTTTTCTAATATCATGCAAACCTAGAACAGTGTATAATGCAATGTACAACATCAAAGCCATGACTGGAACAATACTGAAAACTGTTTTTAGGCGATAACAGTTTTTGCACAGTTTAAAATTTATTCCCATCACAGACTCGATAAAATTGTTGTTTTATGGAATGCTTTGTTGAGCAAGAAAGATCATCAAACTTGATGGATTAGAGCAAAGAATGCAAATTAATCAAAGCTTGAATAATCTTCAGATTAAAAATGAGCAGCTTCTTTATTTTTGGCATCAGTGTCACAAAATGAAAAATGTATTGAAGATTGCAAGGAAAGCCTCTGTAATGTGAGTCATACCTGTTAGTATTATTACCAGTGATTAGTCATGTTTTTGGCCTAAGCTGCCCTGTCTGTGTAAGCTCAAGCTGCTGACTCTCACATATATTGGATATAACAATGATGTGATGCCTTCTGGGACAGTCATGCCAGCTGGGAAGGTTCTGGCATGACTGTAGTTATTTTTGCTTGCATGTTGATTTGGAAAATGTTGCATTTAAAACACAAGTAATCATTTTTTATGCCTGTTTGTTTAAATCCTGTGGGGGGAATACATTTAAACCTGATTTATGAATTTATTAAAAATGCAATCGATGTTCTCAATTGTAGAATTTGCCATATGTGACTTTTTATGGATAATACAAATGTGAAAATGTGAAAAAATTCTCTTTCTGTCCATGTGCACTGACCTACTTTCCACAAATCATTGTTAAAATCTCAGCTCCTTTTATGTTTTCTTATCTTTTCAGAGGACAAGATTACCTTCTGTGTATTGATTAAAGTTAACAAGTGTGCTGCTGACAGTTTGAAGCGCAGCACTTCTCTCTGCTGCGTTTTCTTGAAACATAAATTACACTTTACAGAGCTGAACACATCCTTGCAGAATAATTGATTTCCTCGTCTTACAATGTGTACAAATAAAATAAAATAAGACAAAATAAATATATTCAAATACACAATTTTGAAGATGTTTCTTTCATCTTATTGGTTTTCAGTGAAAAGTTAGGAGAAACTGAACATGTTTTTTTTGCTCATTAAGGAGACAGATGTTAGAGAATAGATTTAATCTACCAGACAAGCTAGAATTACACATGCAGAGAGTTCTTGAAAAAAACCATTTAGACTTTGGAAATGTGAGAAACATCCTGAAATAAGAGACAGAGCAACCATTTCAGCCAAATTAACAAAACAATCTGAGGTAAGTTTTACCGTTTTATTGAAAATGCATTTATTTTAGCGGGTCTAAGATATCCTCCATTTTCCCCCCACACATCATTAGTTAAACCACGTTTAAGATCTGTCATCAGTATGCAGCCTGTTATCTGTCCAATATGACAACTTCAAAACCTTATGAAACATTTTAAATGACTAACTGTAGCTTGTAGCAGTACAAGCTACCACTGTATTAGTGATAACTTGTTAGTGAGCCACCGTGTTGTGTAACAGTTTTAAGACATTTAATGTTTCATTACACTTTGCTTCCAATGATGTGTCATCACTGTCTGACTGTTTCTGAAAGTCTTCCAATCTTTTTCTACATATTGTGACTCAGTTCAGTCCAGTATGTTAATATTTTACAAGAATTGTTATCCCACTCAACTCTGAAAAATTTATAATCCAGGCATAAAAGGCTCCTAAGCTCCAGGTGAACAAATGTTATGACACATAAGAGACAACCAATTTTAAATCGACTCTTTAGACTCCTTTGCTATTAACAGCCTGTCAAACTGACAATAGCAACGACTAAGGAAAACCAAAGTGAGTCCCAAAGAGCTTTCAGTTGAAAAAATAGCATATAAACCATTAAGTTCAAAATTTTTCACACGACTGTCAGATTTAAAGTTCAAATTATTTTCATTATAAAGTTTGTTTTTATAAAACAAACTTTTGTTTTATAAAAACAAAAGTTTTTATAAAACTTTTGTTTTATACATTGCGTATCATTGCGTATCATTGATACGCAATGTAAGAGGCGTATCAATGATTACTTTTTAAAAAATAAGTATGTATTTAAATTTTTATAAAAATAACATGAAAATTGTGGGTAACTCCATCATTTCAAAACTGCATCCAGTCAAAAGGGTCATCCTGATAAAACTAAGATTGCTTCAAACCTAAATCTGTCAGGGGTTTGAATAATTTCAATTCTTACTATTGATGATCAGCTGAAAGGTCATTAAACTCTCAGCTTCTATGACACATGGTTTGTATTTTTCTTGCTGCTTTTTAAAGCTTTACTTTTATTTTTACCTTCTTTTTTTAAGTGACACGTCCTTCAGTCTCTACTTATCCACTTTGCTCTTTTTGAAACATGCCAACATGCTGCACTGTTAGAAAATGGGTAAAAACAAGGTTGCCCAGTAATCTCCTATGTCTTGACCCACTTCAGTAAAAAAAAAAAAAAAGGTACTACTCTGATGTGTATAAACCGATGAGATCCAGTTCAGTACTCACAATGTGCTCTCGCCTTTAAAGAAGAACTTTGAAAAACTTTCCGAATGCCTGAGGAACTATTGATTAAAACCTCTTAAAAAAGTTTTAAAGAAAGTTCTGCTACATGCAAGTAAAATAAAGTGAGTACAATTTTGGGTGGTTCAAAAACATTTGAACTGGAATATATTCCCTTACATTACTAAATTGAGGATATGTAATGCTGTTATTTTTTAAGCTTTAAATGCTCAAATTTAAGTCCTTTTGCTGATATTGACAAGTAATGTTCTACCCAGCATACTCTTCAAAGTCTGATGTCAAATTTCAGAAACCAGTCCTTAACTTCAGATTTGCATTTTGTTGACATGACCACAGTGAACATAACAGACTTTTAAAGATGTATGACATGCATAATGAGTCATACAAGTACAGGTGGGTAATGCAGTACAGTGCACTTTCACTACAGGATTTCACAAAATATAAATTGAGCAACAACCAATTTGCTCAATTGGTGCCATCAAGCCGTGCCATCTCCATGTGTTTGTAAATATAAAATTGTCTCAAGTGTATAATGTGGCAATACAGACAGTGCAGCTAATTGGATGGAGGACTCAGGACAAATATACAGAAATCACGTATCTTTGCTGAATATGAGATGCACAAAATTTCTTGCAATCGAAATCCATTTGGATTAGACTCCCATGAAGAATGCCAAGACAGAATGCTTTGCCATAATAAAGCTCACATTTATGAATGATCATAGCTTTTAAAAGATGAAATCACTCTGGTTGCATGCAAGATATGGCTAACTGGTAGACTTGGGCTCATTACAAGTCTGTCAACCTGGGGATCCTTTTTGGCAAACATAGTGGGAGATGTAGCAGTTCTGCAGAAAACACAGTTGGCACTCAAAAGATAATGTTAATAGAATGCCATTTGGTTTTTCAAGAACTTGGCTCAAAATCATCACAGAAGAAATCTTGCTATTTCAGCCTCCTCTAACCATCTTTACAAATAATTTTGATGAGTTTATTTTATTACCAAATTTTCTTTAATTTATTGTTGTTTCTCATTCAGCTGAGAAATATTGCTGCAGCCAAACAGACGTTGGATGCAGAAATTTGAATTAAAAAACCAACTACAGTCAAAAGGACTCTAATGAGATGTTTCGTGTGATGTATGAGATATGTCTTTGCATACAAGCTTTTTTTTAAGATTGTAAGATTTAATCTTCAAAAAATTATTGACCACTTAGAAACTTAGCATGATGTGTTTCACAAACAATGTCATGCTGTTGCTGCTAAAGATATTTGATTTCACAGAAAGGTCTTACTGTTCAACTTCAAAACGTTACTTTGTATAAGCTGCATTATAAAAGCATATGTCACTATTTATGTCAGTATCACTATTGTAAGACTTCAGAAAATTCAGTGTGGAAAATCTACAACTTTTTTTTTTTTGTTGGTTTTGAATTTATTAAAACCCACATGTGAATTCAACTATTGTTAGAAAAACATCCTACACAACCAGCCTCAGGGGATGGAGAATAAGAAACTCTGTCAAAGCTGCTGCTTGTTTGGTTGACCTCAAGCATATTGTGCATTTAATTAAACAGTGTTCATTTTGTTTGCTCTCGTTGTCGAGCTGTTAATGTATCACTGATCGTCAGTCAGTTTGCGTTTGACTGAGAAGCAGGGGGATGCACCTAACCTGCAGGCAAATCTGCAACTGAGAGCAAAGCTCTTGAAAGCCAGTCAAACTGCATAAAACTGATTGTTTTTAATTCACAGGACAACTGTTCTGTTCTAATTCAGTTTGTGCACATATTTTTTTCTTCTCCATGTCTGCTCTGGTGCTTTACGTGCATGGATGTGGGTGTGTGTATATGTGTATGACCAAAGAACACAGCAGGAATGGGAACACATTGTGTCTGGTATTGTGTGCTAGCATGATTTTAAATGGTAAGAGAAAATGGCCACCATGCATACCTTTTTCTCCAGCACTTTTAAAGAATGAAAATGAACCAAAAAAATGCAATAATGCAACAAACAAAGAATGCAAGGAAGCTGTTAGACAGACTGTTTTATTATTATTTTATTTCCACTAAGCATTGCAAGTATATGACTTCATTCAGCTGTTTTCTGTTTATCTATGTAAGCAACCATTTAAAGCATAGCACTTGTTTTGGAAATGTCTATTTTATTTATTTAGTGAAAGAAATATATCTTTGATAATTAAGATGCTACTTTGGGGCAAAGTTCTCTTAAGTTCCTGGTGGTTTACATTTTGCAAATTTAGAAGAAAAAAAAAAAAAGAAATATATATATATATATAGAGAGAGAGAGAGAGAGAGAGGAAGAGAGAGACTACACAATGTTTTATTGTTTTTATCCTTATCTAATTCTAACTTGGTTCTATCAAAAGGATTGTTAACACTAAAACATTTTTCTGTTTCATATTCAGCACCATGTTATTGAAAATATTTTTTTAAGCTGCAGTGTCATATAACTTGTTTCATTGTTCTGCCTACAGACATATTTGACTTCATATAAACAAATGATTGTGAGCTTGGATCAATATAAAATGATACAGAACAAGAAAAACTGACAAAGCTATTCAATAATGTCTTGTTTGCTTGCTTTCTATTTGTGAATTATATTGAAAGACTGACAGTGTGTACAACAAAAGAAAAATGTTTGTGATTAGGGTTTTTATTGAATCTGAAAGAGCACGTCATGTTAGAAACAACCAGAGAGCATCTTCAGATCGGGTCACACCAGCTGTGACAGCGAAGAATTCTCAAATGCCACATCTTCATGAACCATATCTTCAAAGTTTTCTAACTGAATCTGGCAGAGCTGTGTTTAAATGCTTTGTTAAAATGGTATTAATCAGAAAAAAAGTACAAGCGTTTCTGTGAGTTAGTTCATGCCACATATTGTATTCACCTCACACACTACAGAGAAAACAGCAGCAACACATAGAAACAGTAATTAGGTGGAATTTAACAGCATATCGACAACATAAGCACATTTCACAGAACGTCACATAAATATCCCTGATCTATACTCCACTAAGTTACAAAATTTCTCTGGGGTCGAATACACAAACGAGTGAAAAAGAGTTCAAACTCTGGAGTACTATTTAAAGTCAGGGAGGTTGACTCATTTCTGTGTCTATTTGACAATTAGTACTTTGACAATGAAAAGAATTGTGTTTTCAATAAGTTGGTGGTGATACAAGAACTGGTGATAGTGAAGTATGACAACATATAATTGGTTACACAAAGTCCAATACAGTACCAATTTGTCTGAGGGAATCAAAAGTAGCCTCCAATACATCTGGTTTGTATATATGACAATATACCATAGCTGCTTAAAATGGAGGTTGCTTTCTTAAAGGGTGAGGTAAAGATAATTTATGTATTTTACTTTTCACCAGAAAACAGGAAAATCTAATCTTTTCCCAATCTGTGAATGCACCATAATGAGCACTTCCAGGTAGTGTTGACGACAGTCCTCTAAACTGTGCACACTGTTCTTGACAGAATGTACTGTAACAGACTCAAATTTAGCAAATGTCAAAGTCAGTAAGATGGTTAAATGAATCAGAGGAAGCACATGGATGTTAAAAGCTTCTAAATAAAAATGTATTATGAACATCACGTCAAGACCTGTCCGCTGTTCATCAGGCTGTAAAGGAGCAAAAGAGAGCAAGACATCAGAGTTGCTGTTTAAGCCAAACCTAACTATTCTACATCACACATTTTTAAGATTCTTTAAAAAATACACTGTGAGCTTCTTATTACTTCTATGCAATTAGGAAAACAATGGGATATTTAAAAGACAGATCAAATTTGACCTGAATTATAGTACACTGCTTACATATTGTATGAACTTCACATTAGATAACTTTAATAAAAACTGTTTCCTCTTAGTTTTCTTTGATCGAAAGCAGCATATTTTTGTCAACATAGTTTTATAAACGCTACCCACTGCAGCTTTAATACTGACAGAATTTGTCAACTATTTACCATTAATGTTAAGAACGTGAATGTTATAGCTAATTGGAAATAAAATGTACTTGAAGGTACAATTAAGATAAAATACTAAAACTGATATAATGATGAGACTAAATTTAGGTATTTGGTTGTGTTAATTTGTCAAAAACTCTGATATGAGAGGAAACGTCTAAATGTTCACTGTGATGATTTTTCCCCACAGAAGCTACCAGTATTTTCAGATCAGCCTATTAAAGAATGGAAGCCACAAGGCATTGAAAATGCATTAAGATAATGTGAAATTCCATTTAGAAGTTTGCTTTTCATCAAACACAAAGAAACTTAGTTTTTAATAAAGAACCTCCTGGATTAGATTAGTCCTTATTTAACTTTAGGCAAATAAGTTACAAACTGCATATAATCGTTTCTCTGGGAACAGTAATAATGACAAAAATTTCTGTTGTTTTCAGTTAAAAAGAGAGCAGTGGGAGACTGGACTGTTTTTTGTTTTTTTTGTGATCAATCAATGAACCCATGCAGCTTCACACTGTTTGTTTCCTCCCTCGTTATTCTCTTTTATTATTTTCCTTCACTTTTCCAACCGTTCTCCTCTCTCTCCTTGCCTCGTCTCCTCAGCCACGCCTTTGCTACTGCTCCTACCCTTTCTTTTGCTCCTCCTTTCCCTTCTCCCATCTTCCTCCCCTCTGTCTTCCATGGGCCATCGGAATTCATTATAGGCTGAGCTGATCTATGGCTCTGTCTCACATCATTGAAGAGCATGGAGGCATGTCTATCAATTTGCAGCTATATAGTATTGCACGCACACATTTACACACATACCGTGAAGCACACACTGTATCAATAAACATCAGCATATCAAAAACATGGATAGATGAACATGAGAGAGAGCATGAAGGTAGATACACATTACTACTATTCTAATTTGCAGAGCACAGTGACATCCACAGACCACACTGGGGCATGTAAAACACCAGTAGTCATGAGCACAACCGTCACCAAGCAGATCATCATTAGAGGCAGCAACCTGCTGTGTGTCCTGTTTTATATGTTTGCAGCCAGCGACTCCTGGCTTCATAACAAGCAGGGGGCTCAGGGTCATGACACTGAACAGACACTCAGCAAATAATGACTTTCCTGTTTGTGTGTGTGTGTGGTCATGTTTGTGTGAATGAGGCGACGAGAGAAAACAAGATGAAGGGTAATGCAGCTACTGTTTGCAGCACCGCAAACAGTAGCGGTGCTGCAACTTCCAGGTTTGTGGAAGTTGCGACGGTAGGGGTCTTTCAGATAGAACATATCCAGAGAACGCTTTGTATACAGAAAGGAACAGTGTCTCACATTTGTTTTTATTATTGCTCCATTCACAGACTTAAACTATGTATTAAAGCTGAGGAAGTTTCCCTTCACAGACATTGAGAAAGAGACTTGAATTTATGTAAGGATTAGCAACAAAACACCAATCGCCTCTAGGCATACAACTGGTGCACAATGCATCCAATTTATAACACAAGACAATAATGGTTCACAAGAATTAGATTTTAGCAATAGTTTTTTTTTTTACTTTTAGAAATTCCTCTGTTTTGCACTTTACAAAAATGTATTCCACAAATCACAAACCTAAGCCTTAATATATTCTAGGGCCAATTTGTGCCAGATGGTTGTTTTTTTGGGGGGTTTTTTCAAGCTCTCTTGGTGGTTTTAAATGACAAAGTGCAAATTTGATTTGCAGAGGATATTTATTTTCATTTCTCTTTACAATTGTCTTCTCATTGCCTTGAATGAGCTTTAAATTGCCAAGCTACACAAAACCTGACACATTTGCTCCTCAGGATAAAATGTTCAAGTGAAACACACTAAAAATACCATTATGATCCCACAGTTATCTGGATTGCTAAAAATCAGTTTTCATTTTTGTTTGTTGTCCAAAGTACGCTGCTTAACTTTGGTGTTTTTATAATGAAAATAAGACAGTATTTTCGACTTTCACATGAACCAGCAATTAAAACCGTATTAGAATTACAAATTAACTTTTGTTTGTTTCTACTAGAATTTTTGACAAACTTGAACCTCTGACTCGGATTGAGGCTGGACCTCTCCACAATTGCAACATTGCTTCTGCTGTAAAGAAACATGTTGCTGAAAATCAAAGACTAGATTAAACATAAATTTGGCTGGGGCAAAACCAATTTTAACAGGTGTGTAAACACACTGACCTCTAATCAGAAAGACTAAATCTCTCCAAAATCTCTCCAAAAAATAAATTAAATATCATATTACATTTTTATGTAATGTAAAACATAATTGGTCAAACATAATAAAAATGACTCGGATTTTATTTTTCAAAAGTGTATTGCCCCATATTCTCACCCAGTGGCTGTCTATCAAGGCTAAACAGGGTGAGACCTAAATATGAGCTTTGTGGAACACTGTAGTATAAATTACAAATTAACACTAAGCTTATGAAAATACTGTGATGCCATCGCAAAGTGTAAATAATAGATGTCTAAAAATATAATTTTATTTTGGATATAATCGAAAGTTTGCTCAGTATGTCTGCTGTGTTAAACATCAGAAGCGAAGAAAGACCTGAAAGTTACAACAGTGTACACAGCATATGTCTGAAATTATAGTAATTTTAGTCATTTATGCGTGTACTTAAAAGTAAGCTTGTGTATGTTTGTCTCTGCATCAGTCTCCCTGAATAAAATATGTGCCAGGACATAGTCAAAGTGATGGTTCGACTGAGAGTACTAGAACTTACGAACCAATGCATCATCCTCAAGTCAGTGGGCTCAATGCCTGTCTTAAACACCTCCTCCACACATCCTTTGTCTCTTCTCTTTCTTGCCTTCATTAGCCCCAGTACACAGCACCTTATCCCATTCACTTTCTATAATTACCACCCTCCTTCCAACCTCAGGCTCACAAGAATCCACGCCAAGGCACAGAAACATACATTTTCCTCTCTAGTGAGCACACACAACACAATTTTAGCTTTCCAATATTACTTTGAACACGTTTAGAATCTTTTTTAGAATGAACCATTGCGCTACAAAATGAGCAGTTCCAAGAAACAGTGTCCTATTCTAGGAAGAGGACCTGAAGTCATACATATGGATGCTTGTAGGCTGCAGCCCCTGTTGAGCTCTGACAGACAGAGAGCTGAGAGAGGACGGTTATGAAAGCAGCAGGTGAGTTGTTTATCATGTTATTCCACCATGCATGGACCTTGACTAAACAGCTGATTGACTATATAAAACATTTTTTGAGATACAGTGTAAAAAAGCAAACAATATTAGATATGGACATAAAAGCTGCACAAAACAAAAAGACTGCTATTTTTTAAACATAACATTAATTCTATTTTTTTTATGAACCAATGGAAGTGGAAATATTATTTTTAATACATAAAAGTCTGTAGTATATGTATGTATGCTGTTTTTAGGTGTTATATTTCTTCATCATGCACTACATTTTGTTGATCTATAAAATCCTTATATAAAGACATTTGGAACAAAATATGAAAAATAATAAAATAAATACTTTTGCAAGATTTTCTTAATCTCATTAAATAAAATAAATCAAATATTTTCTTATTTGCTCTTCCTGTTTATGTGCAAGGAACATAGCTAGAAATATGGCAGTACTCTTATTAATAAAAAAAATGGAATGATTTAACAGAAACACTGTGTTACACATGTGTTTAACACATTTAAATTGTTCTTATCCAGCCTTTTTTAATTACAGCTTCACTAATTCAGAGAATTCAAAAGTGTTTCACCAATCTGAAAATAATTTTCCATCCACTGCTTGACTAACTGGCCTAGTTGTTTCCTTCTTGGCAATTTGTTTACACACATCCTCATGGTCTAGAGCAGCAAACTGAAAGTTGGTGGTGTTACAAAGTTGCTTTCTCCTGCTGAGGTTCATTTAATATTGAGGTCTATTTGGTTAACAGCAACTGTCTTCCTTACGTCCAAAAGAAAATTCAGTGGTGTACTTACTTTTCACACAGCTTAAAAGTCTGTCTGAAAAGCACTACTAATGTTTCACCTACTGTGATTGTGCACTTGACAAAGAGGAGATTATTTCTATTATCCAACAATATGTACAACATTTAACAAAAAAGGGGTGTACTTTGTTTCTTTACCTCCCTATGTTGGCAATGTGCATTAAAAAGGTCATGCTAAAAGTCATGGTGAAAAAAAAAAAAAAATAGCAGCCAATAGACCATTTAGTTTCTACACACTCTCATATTTAAATTTCACATAACTAATTTTGCCTAAATAGATAAAAAAAAAAAATATCTCCCATAATGTAGTTTTGTTAATTTTCCAGACACTTCTATATAATGAACCTAATCCAATCTCTCCGGGTTTACAAAGAAATCCACCAGTCAGAATGTATCCACTCAAACACTCTCCTTTGCACTACTACCATGCCTGTCTACACACAATCCATAACTGTCACACTCCTCTGAGATTGGCTTTTTTCCCAACATCACTTACTAATAAACCAGAAGGATGCCTGACGTAATACAAGTTCTCCCTCCCACCTCATCAGTCTTTTTCTGACTCAACCACCCGTTTCCTTCCAAACTCTCCTGGGCTTTCAGTCTCTGAGGATTCTCAAAGTATAGTGGAACTAAATTGAAACTGAAGATTAAGATGATAAAAACTTTTCATTTCAGGGGTGAAGCAGGATATGAGCACAGGTGCATGGTAACTTTGAGAAAAACATAGTTCAGGGAAAAAAATAAAAAAGAAAAGTAAAAGAAGGTGACAGAGATGTAAGTGCACATGATCACATTTTATTCTGTCTATATTTTAGCTGGAGAGATGGAGCCGTAAGAACCAAACAGAAAGCTGTCAGAGCAATAAATTACAGTAAGTGCACTACATAATGAGTAGAGCATCAAGGGGAGAAGTGTGAGATACTGAAAATGTGGTGCATGGAGGGGAAATGGGGAGAAAATCATTATTAAGGAGAAGCGAAAAGAAGAAATATTCGGGCTATCTTCCGCTCAGGGTGTGCTGGGCAGTGTGGTCTGCAATGAGGGAATGAACAACCTCTGATTTGTGAAAAGACTTTTGCATTATTCAGGCACATAATAAAGGCCTCATACAGCCACCGGCCATGATGGGAAATGATAGAGAAGTGTGTGTGTGAGTGCGTGGGCGTGCGGGCGTGAGGGTGTGTGTGCGCGTGGGTGTGTGCGTGGGTGTGTGTGGGCGTGTGCATGCGCGTGTGACCAAACTGTATGCGTGGAAGGAGACGATATTCCACACAGGATACCGATGAAGTTGTCTCTAAGCTGAATCAATTCCCAAAGAGGATTTCTTTGACTCTTGCCAAAGTGAGACAACATCATTACTGTTCGGAGAGTGGAGTTGATCTTTGTTACAAAAGCAATTTCATTAGATGTACAGTATCCTTAGTTCGACCTTTTCCAGTAAATGATCTTAACCTAATTTTCATTCTTCCAGCTACTTGAAGTTTATTTGAATTGAAAGAGACAAAAAGCTAACCAATAATATAGGAAAAAAAAAACACATGAAAATGAATCATTGATTTGGATGACACTCAGGAAAATAAATACTTTATTCCCTGTAAGCCAAGAGGCACATGGCTCAATCAATCCATTACAGATTAGACTTAGGTCGGTATGAGATTCCCACAGCATTATAAACTTAAGTAAAAATATTAAAGTTTCACAATATTGTGATACTGGCACAAAGATTACATGAATCAATTAGTTCTATTTAAAATAGCTTATCAATTAGTTTATAGCTTGGCAATTATAAAGCAGTCAAAACTTAATAAGCTTGGCAGGTGAATTTTCAGAACCTCAACTGTTCATGTTTTTGTGATCAGTTTTTATTTTAATTGTGGCAGCTGCTGATGGTGGTATTTAGAATTGATGACCATCAGTTGTCCTCGATTTGGATCTCCAAGCAAAAGCCGGCCTAATATAATGCGGATGTTCATAAGGCAGGTGAGGGAGCCGGCCATGACTTTTGATTTAAGTCTGGTAGCCTCCTGCTACTGTGAGAAGGCTCATCCTGCATTCCCAGTGACTTTCTAAAATATTTAAATAGTTAGCGGACAGTGCAAAGTTTAGATAAGACCAAAACAGATATCTCTGACATTGACTCAACCCACCATGTTATGAACCATCATTAGATTCAGGTGTGTTGAACCAGAAAATGCCCAAAATATGCAGTACAGCATCCCAAGAGGACTAATAATAGTCACTATGGAGTTAGAGACTCTCTGCAGAAGAGTGGACCAAAATGCTTCCTAAGATATCAGCAAACCTGGTAGACAAATAGAAGAAACAGATTGCTACTGTGCTTGTCAGTAAAGGTTTCTCCACTAAGATCTAAATCAAGTTTCGCTTGCGGTTTAAATACATAATTTATTGAGAAGCATAAAAAAAAAAAAATCAATTTTATGCTAATGTAATGTGGGTTTTTTTCAGAATAAGTTACATTTTTGACACACTAAACCATCAAAAACTAAATCCTGATCATTTTTGTGTAACTGAACAAACTTATAATTTCAAAAGGGGGGGAAAATCATTATTCCCTCTTCTGTATTCATAATTTAACTGCCTACAAGCACTAACCAACCCAGACTTTCATGTTGCTAACATGCTGTAGTCACTGAGGGACCAGGAGAAGAGAAACTGTAGTGTAAATATTTCACTCAGCAGCTGCTATTGACCAAACTTGGTGGATATAGTCAATCTTATAAACAAGTATCAAGCAAAGTGGTCATCTATCACCATATACATATTTTTTAGAATAAACTACTTATTGCTTAAATATGATGCGTTTCAATCAAAAACATGTAGAAATCAGTTTAAATGCAGCACAATTTCTGAAAAATCCAAACACTTTCCAAATGAAGAGTTTGCAGCACCTTATTATGATAATGAACAATAAAGATAACAATTGAATCTAATCAAAGCTATTTCCCACAGTGATGTCACACCTGCCAAACAGCACAAAAACAATGAATCTGTAGAAGAGCAGAGCAAAACAAACCAAAGTGCTGCCTTAACACAAATCGAAGCCAAGAGTGAGGACAGCAGTTTAGCTGCAAGGATACTGACTAACGTTCTGGAGGTGCTTCAGTTTTCCTTCAGAGTTTTGTTCCTTTTCTATGCCAGTGTTTATTTATGTATTAGCAAACAAACAACAACTTTGCTGAGTGTCGCTTAATATTATCAAATACTGTTAATGTTCTGAATTTTGATTGTTTTAATTGTAAAAGAGGTTTGGTAAATATTGCCTCTGTGCCTCATCTTGAATATCATGAAGGAAAAAGAAAGACTTTAAAATAACTTCCACCCGATATTCTCTCTCCTCAGCAATTTTTTAAGAATTTTGTGCAGATGTGGGAAACACAAAGCACAAAAAAAAACCTTATAACTTAGGCTGAGATGGGTGGCTGTGTAGGGAAAGATATTTTTTCACTTCATTGCTCCTGGAATGTATTTAATGCGTCTTTAAAACAAAGTCAGCGGTAGAAACCATCCGTGAATCTTTGACCTTCCTTTTCAATCTACCAGCTGACCACACATGCTGATTCACTTTGCAATTCTCCCTTTCCTGTCGCTGTGCAATGCTCCATAACACTCCCTTCTCTAACCCCCCAGAAAGCAAAAACAGCCAACAGTTATGCTCTCCTGCTGGCTGTCAAGTGCTATCCATTGCACTTTTACTGTGAGGTTTCCCCACGACTTGCTGCCGTTATGAGAAACTGTAAGCGAATGTGTGTGTGCTCGTGAGAAAGTGTACTGCTGCTGCCAGGCTTGTTTGTGTGTACAAGCATGGAAGTGAAAAGTTTCTGCCCAACAGGCTGCGGGTTGGGAGCTGTGTAGCTCAGCAAGAGTTGAGCTTTGTGCTCACTATAATTGCTGTGTGCATGATGTGCACTCATAACTTGAAAGCTTCTTGTGTTTTTGCTGGAAGGCGCAAGGTCAACAACTTCACATTGAGAACACATTCACACAAAACTCCACATTTGTTCTTAAACGCTTGTTGAAAACATAATTAAGTGCATCCATTACCACAGTAATGCCCAACTAAACCACAAATGATTGGCTTTTACAGTTACCAATCATTTTCCATCAGGCAACTGCATAAAGGTTTAAAACTTCTTAATAGCATTTCACTAGAGGTGCTTGTAATTTAATTGTTTTAGAACAAGAGCATAGCAATGTTCAGTCCTAAACTATTACTGTAATCTGGATTTCAGTTTCATGTGACTCCAAGGATCCAAGTTCAGTGAAGCATGCACTGCTCAAAGTGGAACTGTGGTGATAGTTACTGGGATGAACATCGACCGAGATTGACGTTCCTCCAGTCACAGTCATTATCACCGCAGTTCCTCTTTGACGCTTCACTGGTCTTGGACCCTCAACGTGTTTCTGCCATTTTAACATTCAGTTACTGTAAAATATAATTTCCAACAAGGTAATGTCACATGACTCAGAAATCTACGATGGAAATCCTGAAAAGCATTTTTTTTATTATTAAAAAAAGGTTTTAAAAAATAAATAAATAAAATAAAAAAAATTACCAAAATTGATATGTTTTTAACAGAAACGTGGCTTGACATAAATTAACCTGCTGCTCTAACTCATGTTTCACCTCAAATATAATTTTACTTTTTTTGTCAAAAAAGGGAATACTGTAAAAGGAGGAGATGCAGCAACTTGCTTTAAAGAACACGAGTCATGAAAATTACACTTCATTTAAGTATTACAATTTTACTTTTTGCTGTAATCTTATTAGGCTGAACAACACCCAGTTACTGTCTCCCTTTTACTTACAACTTTTAAGTTGTAATAAAGGTCATTTTAACTTCAGTCTGGTCATTTTTTATTTGATTTTTTAACTTTGTTAGATTTGATGCACTTTAGTCAATATATTTGTTAACCTACACACAACAAAAGCTTCATCATAGATCTGGTATCATACAGCAGAATTTACAGAAATAAAGTATGAAGAATGTGTGAGTTAGTTTGAAAGAAAATTGAACATGTTTTGGCTAAAAGGCAAAGTGAAACTATTTTTTTGACAAGAATATAATAATTTCAGATAGACAGCAGATCTCCAACCTCAGGTAAACTAAATGCTTCATCCTTAACTCTGTGTTAAAACTGTAACGATTCGACACCTAAACAAATATTTTAAATAATTAATGGACTGATGAAGTCAAAAACAAAGTTTTAGAAAAAATATTTGAAAAATAAGTATTTTTATCAGAAAAAAAATTAAGAAAATATTTTATATTTGATTAAAACCTCCAATGACTCATAGTGGAAAACAAGAAGACAAAATCAAAGCACGAGAATGAAAGGTATTTTTTTTCATAACATTTCAAGTAAATTATGTAATAACTACACTTCCTTTTGGGATTACTGAAGTACTCTTAAACTGACTGTGAACAGTTCTTAAAATATGTTTGTGGTATGTTATTATTTTAAATTGCTTCAGAGGATAATTATAAACTCTCACTTCTGAACAGTCTAAACTGGTTTTACTTGACAATTTAAGTTTCTGGATGTTGTATTTAATTTTTAGGAAAACGTCAATCCAATCTTAGCTGGACTCTTTCATCCAGATATTTTGGAAGAATCTGTCATTTTTTATTTTATCTAGATAGCAGATAGTCACAACATAAACAAAGACAAGACATTGGATAAGTTATGGTAGTCTTAGTAATAGGTTCATGATAGAACAATGTTATTAATGCTGTATGGAAGAGCATTTTGTTGTTACCTTTGATGAAGCATTAATGGCAATAAAAAATACTAATGTATGTTCAAGAAGTTTTTTTGTTTTTATACATTGTTGTATTCTATTAAATATGCATAATGCTTGCATCAAACAACTGATGTTATCATTCATGTTTTCTTTGTGATATGTAATGGTAAGAGTCAAACATCCATATCCATTTGATTGGTACTTTCCCATCAAGGTCTATGAATTATTCCTGATCTAAATCTCTAAGAAAAAAAAAATATATATATATATTTTATTTCCTTTATTCAACCAGGTAAACCCTGTTGAGATCTGGATCTCATTTACAAGAGGGACCTGGGCAGAAGTCTGACTATGTTCTGCATATAAATGTGGCTAATTATCGAGGCCAAAAAGGTGCTACTTTTGAGAAGATGTGTAAATCTGGAAGGTAGAATTAACATTCTCAGGCAGACATAATAAGAAAAAAAATAATTACCTTTGGGATGTCATGGGTTTGACTTTTGGGGGTCTATTCCAGGTCTGCTATTGAGTATTTTGCACACATTTTCTTCTTCTTTCATGCCAAACCTAAATTACTGCTGAACTGTAAAGTAATTTGCAGCAAAATGACCGTGACACTACATGCAGAGTTCTTGATTTGTAGCTTGCCATAATGGCTTCTCGTGTGAGTTGGAGGCTACAGAAGCGATTCATTTGGTGATTCTACTCTGTGTGCCTGTGGTGCATGTTGGGATGGGGACAATAGCATCCAAGAGCAGCAGAGTGATGCTGCTGATCTAGGAACAGTGCATAGACATATTACTGGACAGCAACCTGCTCATATTTCACAAAGCACTAAAACATATAGATAGTTGGAATGTTCTTTATGGGGAAAAAAATATGAATCGCTTAAAGATACCTATGAAAAAGTTTGTTTGCAGTGTGAATATGTTTAATCATTATGCTACTTCTTCATAGAAGTGTCAGCACTGTGCATATATATATGATAAAAAATAGTTAAAATACAATGCTGCAGATCACAACCAACCAAAATGAGTTAACCTCCTCGTTCCTGAAACCCAATCTTGTTCTCATTAGGAAGCGTACATGGCCACAACACTTGCAGTTTTAGATATTCCAGTAACCCCTTTGGTTATGACATTCATTATCTCCTTAGCCGTCCACTGCAGCCAGTGTCAGCAGAGACATCTTCCCAATATCTTGCCAGCTGTCTGGCTCTCAGCCCTGGCAGCCCTAATACCAAGATTACAAATACATTCTGGACTGATGAGCACCAACATTAAATATTCCATTTGTCACAGAGCTGAACAACTGAGTCTAAAAAGACCTCTGGGATTTATTTTTTTTTTAAATTTTAAGTCAAATTGCCTGGCTGAAACATCCAATATAATCTATGTGGACTCCCCATCTAGTGTAAAATAAAAAGAGAAGTAAGCTAGAATAATTTACTCATACAAATAATTCGAGTTAATACCAGTGATCAACATCAATTGCAGTTCTGTAGAAGTGCAGCTTGAGACTGTGTATCCAATAATCACGTGTTCCTTCCTGGAGCGATCACTGCGAAAAGCAGATGGTGATTTGTCAGTTTATCAGAAAAATCCTGAGCAGCTTCAAGTCCTGAGTTGGTGCAACTGAAATATTCAATTCTAAGAAAAAAAGAAAAAAAAAACACGCCATTTGTTATTTCTATCTCTTTGAGAATATGATGTCTTTATTGTAAATTGATGTTAATTTACAATGATTCCTCATGTTATATTTTGATGACATAAATAGTAAATGGATCAAACTTGCATGGAGTTTTATCAAGTCTGTGGACTCCAAATCACTTTACACTACAACCAGTCATCCACTCATTCTTACACACCTTCACACATTGATGATGGTATTGTAGTCACAGCTGCCCTGCAGCAGACAGACAGACACAAGGTTGCCATTCAGTCAGCGACACTGCTATTAGTGTTTCAAATTCAGGCAACAAAATATTCTCCCTCT
Organism: Poeciliopsis paucimaculata; assembly: GCA_903067055.1. Taxonomy (NCBI): domain Eukaryota; kingdom Metazoa; phylum Chordata; class Actinopteri; order Cyprinodontiformes; family Poeciliidae; genus Poeciliopsis; species Poeciliopsis paucimaculata. Next base: position 101,218 of record CAEGAD010057235.1, on the reverse strand, counting down.
TGATTTCTGAGAATTAAACAGATACTTTGTTAATCAGATTTATTTTATAGGAGTATATCACCTGTTTCTTTTTCTCCATCAACATGCAATTTATGATGGAATTATTCACTTTGCATCTTATTAACTACAGGCTCTCTTTGTATCTTTAGTTTAGTCCATTCCTAATCAAGAGAAAGTATTAGATTAAGAATTACTTTCCTTCTTTGTAAGTTGTAGTCATTTCTTAAAACATTGTTAAAAGTTTATTTTCTTTTTGAGTGCAGTTTTTAATTTTTTTTAAGGGCTAATTTCCCGACAGCACTTGTATTGATAACTAATTAGATTTTTGATACCCAGTCAGATTGGTTGTTTTCTAAACATCAATGTCATTTGAACTAGTGATAAAGTATTGTTTACTTCATCTAAATGATGCATACAATCCGTGTTTTACACTCTTTACACTTATTATTGGACACCAAGGCTTGTCAATGGCCTTTTCCACCTCTAACTATTCTTCTGGCACTGTCTGCACTGACCTTAAATCTCAGCAGCACGTTAGAGGTGTAGTAGGCTGCTTTTACTTCGGAGAGACTGGAAAGTTCAGACGATTCAGCCCTCCAGAGGCTACTGAAAGACCACCCCATGCTTTTATCACTACGAGGCTGAATTATTGGATTGTGAAAACACACAGTCACTCACTTCAACTCATTTCAGAACAGGCTGCTAAAAGGTGTCTTAAATTGCTAAGCCAATGCAAAGCGGTCATGAATAATGTTAGAGGGCTTTTCCGATAAGGTGTACTTATCTTCTGAGTTCCAGTGGAGTACGCTTTGGTATAACCTGTCTGTTTTGTAGTTTTGTTATTCCCAGAATACATTTGAAATTTTTTTTTTTCTTTCGTCTCTCTAATAACTCATTCATGGCCAAGAACTGGAGTGGAAATCGTGGATGCATTCATACGGCCCACAATTTTAGAATGAATACCATTAATTTCTCTCATTTATCAAAATAGAGAATCTCAAAGACTGGAAGTGGAAACCTACTACAGAATGAGATCCCCCTTGATACTTGCATATTTTTAGAAAGGGTTTTAATAAAGGAAGAGAGAGCTGTGGTTTCTTCTTCATAAACTATTTCTCCAACAGACTCTGTGTTTTTCCTTTTTGTCAAGAGCAATGGAGATCTTTAACTGACACAACACTAATAAAAACACTGAAAAAAAAATATATATTTATATATAAACTTTCAAAAAGTCTTCCCAATCAGTGTATTTAGCCCTTACACTACCTCGCTGGTTACCATCCACTGTTGCATTCACTGTGTGGATTCAGCTGGCATTTCCAAACCAAGTGAACATTTTACTTTTTTCAGTTTTTCCACTTTGAGCCAGAACAACTCGTATGTTTTCCTGTTTGGGGTTTTGCTCAATCAGTTGTTTCCAGCGGTATGCATTTGAAGCTATTTCTCTAGATATGTAGCTTATTTTTACAAAGGCCACTAAAATTCAAAGTTTAATTAGATTTTAAGGCGAGTTCATAAAGAGTTCAAGTTGTCACTTTTTTCACTTGGAGGATTTGCTGAGTTTTGCTTTGAGCTCTTTTACAGTCATTTTTTTTTTTTGAGGAAATAAACATTTTTCTCTTTTTTTTTTACATGAACTGATTTATATTGGGAACAATATTTTGGAATCCGCTACATTAGTTGCTTTTACTTACAACTTATTTAATTGATCCAAATGTGTGTTAAAAAAAAAGAAAGCAATATTGTGAGGCTGTGGCAAACACCAGTCTACACGTTGCAACAAAACAAAATATGGATGAAGCAAAGTACAGATCCTGCTAAAGGATGTGGTTTGTGGGTAAAATGTAATAGTTTTAAGTGAAGCATATTAATTTGTTAGAATGGACAGACCTAAATCAAATCAAGAATCTGCTGCAGGACTTGAAAATTGCTGTTCACACTTTACATCTAATTGCACTTAATTTGACCTATTTTGCAGAGAATGGGGAAAGCTTCCCCATATGCAAAGATGGTGGAGACATAGAGAAAGTCCTAGAAAGGTAAGTGCAGTATTGACTCAGAGTATTGGAGGCTATGCACTTAACATGCATCACGTTTCCCTGTTTTGTGTTGTGCATCAAATCCTACATAAAATGCATGACTGGCACAACAGTCATTTTATGACTTTCACAAAAAATGTAAAAAAATTAAAAAGTATGAGTACTTATATGAGGCATTAGATGCAAACTTTACATGCAATGTGCATGGATTTTTACACACAAACGCTCCTATTTCCCCTTATCCTCCACAAACAAACATGTCAGCTTAATTGGCAACTCTAAATCACCCTTAGAGGTGTATACATGCACGGCTGTTTATCTAATTTGTCTCTGTGTTGTCCCTTTAGGCGACTGGTGAGTTTTTAACCGTTTGCAAGAACAAGATTAAGCAGGTACAAAAAAGTGACTGAACAAGAGTTTTTTGTTGTTGTCGTGATTCAAGGTGCGGAGAACTTGAGACAAAAAAAATAAATGAAAGTTTATAAATGCTCAAGATTTGGTCACTCTGCTTTAGATTTGATTTTTTCAGGGTAACAATGTATGTCCAGTAGTCAATTAGCTAAAGGAAGGATACAAACATAGGCAATTCACGAGATATAACTAAACAGCTGTTTAGTCAGCAATAACAACACTGGTTTTTGTAAAAGCTTAATCATATTGCACAATGTGCAAATTACCCTTATTTTCTCCCATTCCTACCAGTGGAAAAAATTATAAGATAAAGAAAATACAAGAAGTTTTCTGAAGTAAAGCTTTGACTTTCTGCCTGTTTTGGAAACTTAGCCCATGCTGTTCTGGTTAGAGGAACATTTCTGCAATCACTGGGCCATGCCACTGCCCAAATATTGCACGGTTATGCTCAAGGGAACTTTGTGTGACCCGAGTTAATCTGCTCAGTATCAGTCTGCTGTTTGCGTTTGAGCTTCAGCAGCTTGGCAGGGACAAAAACTAAGTAAACAGAACAGCCATGTCATCATCTGATCTGTAACATGGGCAAGATACTCTACACGAATACAGGAACAACCCATACTACAAAGTTCACATGAAACATTCACACTCAATGTGCACTAAAACCTCACAGCTGCTTTTCACTGTAACAAGATGCGGCAAGTTCACACCTCAGTTCATCACTTTGGTGGTTAAAATGCTCCCAAATGCACATGCAAGCAACCAAATGGGCAAATCTGACAGTCTGCGACTCCCTGAAGGACCACTCCCCAGCCATAAAGTGAACACACGCTGCAGCAGCAGAATAGATTACGGCTAAACAAGCAGTGGTGCCCCCACCATACGCTGAGCCAGCTGTTTCTTGATATGCTTGCACAAGAGTACGTGGAAGTGTGAGGATCTGCGCATGACAGTTAAAAATCTATGTGCGGTTTTATGTTATTGACAAAGCAATAAGATGTGTTTGTGAGTGTGTGTGTGTGTGTGTAAGTGAAAATGTTAAAGGCCAGCATAGGGGTGGCAGTCTTGTTTGGAGTAATGCAGAAGAAATCAATAGCTCCCAACAGCCTTGACCCCAATTACCTGGTGTCAGTTCAAATTACCCCTGCAGGAGATGTGTAGATTTAAACAAGTAATAATAATAATGATGCAACTAATGCAAGAAGACAGCTGAAAATGATTAAGTCAAAGCATCTGAATGATATCTGAATTGTTATTTTTTCATTCTTGATATATCTTAAACAGAACTTGGCTTCTGTGACTCTTGATGCTCTGAACAAGCATCCCTAATTTTCATTCACTTCACCTTCCTTCATTGTTTCACTTGAATTGCAGCCAAAAATGATAGCAACTAGCTTCCAGGCCTGAACAGATTTATCATTATCCATATTTGTTTATTAGCGAGCGAGGAGGATCGGCTGTTGTTTGTAAAGTTGATCTTGCATGACAGTCCAAAATTATACCATCTGAAAGACAGATTATTGTCATAATTTTAGTGACTCTGAAAGTAATGAAGTAAAAAAATAAAATCTAATTCTTCGTGGAAAACAAGGATAAAGATATCTTTACTTTGGGAGTTAAATGGAGTGAAGAGAGTTGTTTTGTTTTTTTTTCAGATCAATCTAAAAACGCCTCTGAATCACTCAGTTCTGTGGCTAAAGTCTGTGAAGAGCAGATGTTTTATTTGATATCTAAAGTAGTTTGTTTTTACGTTAACAGTGCTTCAAGTAAACTTCCAATAGAGACCAAAGCCATGAAGACTGTCATCACACTGAAGAACAATTAAGCTTGGGCTCATGCACTTCAACTCTCTTGACAATTATTGATCCATTGTGCTTGAAGGCAGTTGCAGTGTTTTAAATCAGAAAGGAGTTTGTCTGCAATAATTGGATTCAAATTCCCATTTCTTCCTATTATATAGCTCTGTATATTTGCCTGAGTGTGTGTGCTTTCTGGAGGAATTATTCACATTAAGTCTTACAGATAACTAGGTAAATGTAAAACTTTTGCCACAGATTGCTTGGTGTGGGAACTGGGAACAGGCCTCACTGCAAAATTTGGTTGATGTTATAATGACGGTTTGTTAAAAAAAATATCTAATCAAGGGAGCCCAGCTAATTGCCTTTCATCATTCATGTTGCACCAATCCCTCCTCCTGAACAAGTATGTGGTGACAGCAGATTAACCAGAAAAAAAAAGAAAAAAAAAACATTCAGTAGAGTTTAGCTTTGTGTGGACAGACACTGGCCCCAACAGGCTGAGGATTGAAAAGACAGGAAGAAGACACTGAAAAACACAGCAAGACTGAACCTGGGATACTTTCTATGACACACATAAAGACAATTAAAATAAGAAAGGAGACATTTCTATAAGAGCATGCACCATTTATTGAAGCAGTACCTCTTTTAATGGCTTCATCCAGGAGAGAGAGTTCAACACAGAGACACAGCTAACCACAAAACCACTGGGCAAGAGGTATGCTAATACTTTATTTTTAAAGTATGAAAAGCAGGTTAACAGTGACTCCACGTTTTATCCACTGATTGGAAAAGTTCTTGGTATTCCCACTTTTCAGCTGTACACAACCATCCTCTGTCTCTTGGAGCAGCAACATTACCTTACAGACACCAGTCAGTACAGCTAAACCGTTTAGCTCATTTGTCCATATCAGACACAGATCACCCAAATAGAAATCTATGATGTACACAACACATAATGAATAAAACATTTACCACAGTCATGTTTATTCTGGGATGAAACATCCCTGAGGCTGAGTGTGGGATGTGTTCATTCTAAAACTGCTATCTAATGAACACTGACTAGTGCACTTAGACAGACAGACTCAGAGACATGATGTCAAGGCCTGAACCAGCATAGCCTGACACTGAGATCGTACCCAGTATTTCTTCCAGTGAGCTTGGTGACACGTTGGCAGACAGTCTGCTTGCATTCAAAAGAGCAATAGCTGTCTGCCCTGTATCCCTGCATGCCTTACTACTGAAACTCTGACACAGATGCAAGCCTATTGTCTGACACAACCAGTAGATCCCAGTAAAGATGAATAAAATGTGTGCACATTCAGTTTTATATCTACCATAAAAGAACATGCAGTTAAAATCATGCAGATATACGGAGTAGTCATGGATCACTCTTTACAAATTCAAACAGGAGCATGACATAATCCATCAAACTGCTTCTGGGCCAATAAACCTAACAACCTCCTCCAGCCCCTATTCCTTTCTATTGTGACAACAGCCATCCACATCCACATCCACCCTCAGAGACACAATCACACATAATGTTACACACAGAAGGTCACACAGTGATTTAAACACTCAACATGAGACACCCATCTTCCGGCTGAATTTTAAATGTCGAACACAGAGGAGCACACAATTCAATTTAGAAACTGCTAACTGCTTTTCACGGATGCTCGCAGGAGTGAGCATCTGCCTCAAATGGAAATTTCATGCACTAAAGCAGGTTTTCCTCAAGACATAACACATAACTTTAATTCTGAATTCCTCAGACTGTAAAGCCCAGTCTATGACAAACGCGCCATCTCGTCAACAAACTTATAATGAACAAAGACAAAAAAGGTTTAGTGCCGTGCTCAAGGACACCTCGGGAGATTCTACCTAACGGAGAAAAAGCTATTTTCTTTAACGACGACCACCCAATTTTATGCTCAGCAGCTGGCTCTTTGCAAGTTGACATGTCTTCATGTCCATCCCTGCGGCTGTCGCTTGTTTTATTGTAGTGTCTGGATTGTAACGAGCACTGTCAGCTGGAATTTAGGATTTTACAAGCCAAACTCAATGGAGGAGCACTTTAAGTAATTTCTTTTAATCAGATTAATCCTGAATCCAACATTTTCATTTAGAACACGATTCAAAACCATCATTGGTAGTAATTTTCTTCCCAAACTCATGGGATGCATGTTTCTGCCTGGAAAAGCTGTTATTACTCTGAGATTAAGTTTATTAAAAAAATGAAATTATGTTGTAATATGTCTAATGTTTGAGTATGAATCAGCTAGGGTGATGAATCATCGTTATTTCTTAATACGTCATTAATTGTCTCTGATTTTCTCAGAGTTGGTTATGTTTTCAGAGCTGGGAAAAGAAAAGAGCCACTGGGTGATGTTTATTTAGAAACAAAGTTCTTACAAAGGTTACATTTTTAACTCATTTTAAATCCTATAATCTGTAAAACATTTATTGGTTTGTTTGGGAAGTCTTTCTAAGTTAGTACATGCAGAAAAAGCGGAAAAGAGCAGAAAAATAAAAAGATTATTTTCTCATAAAGATTATTGGTGGTGTGCAATCTGGTGACTCAGTGACTCAGTTGCCTGAAGCCTAAGTGGTATTAAAAAGAGAACGAAGTGTCAAGTAGCTCATCTAATGACATTTCTGTGTGTGTACATAAAAAATAGATGTTAATTATGAGGCAAAACTCTTCACTTTCACATTGTGTGCAAGAAAAGTAATAGATTTGAAAAGAAGAATTTGATCACACATTAGTGCTCCTTACACAGTTGCGTCATTGATTCAAGTCTTTCAACACAGGTTTTATAGTCCAGTTTGTGTCAATATGTAGACTGATTGCATTCAGACTTAGTGTCTGAAACCTGATGATTCATCTCTTTAACATTCTTCCTTTTATTGGAATGAAAACTTTAGGATGTAATCTTTTAGAGTAAAACCACTATCAGCACTTACAGAGAGATTTTTTAACAAATCTTTCTACAAATAATTTATAAATTTATTACAATACAATTTTTATTAAAATAAAACAGTCCATTTTATGAACATAAGTTAATTTCATTTACATTAAATTGCTATTAAGAGGTAAATGATTTTCACAAGTTTATGTTTTTTTAAGAGAGAAAGGTAAAAATTGTCACTTTTACTGAACACAGAAAGCCATGCCCAAGCGGTCTTTTTCCATCTAAATGTGATTTGTGGATGTGCATTTATGAATGATTTATTTTTTTCAGGCAACTATGTGCACTCCAGTTTTTGTGACCCCCTCTCCTTCTCCTCCACAAAACTGTGCGAGTTGACAGTGAGAATAAATCTCCCACGCTGCATGCCTGCCTAGCATTTCAAGAGCATAAGAAGATATGCAGCTTTAAGTACATAACACTTGAGGACTGCTTTTCTATCCATCTAATACTATGCAGTCTGATCATCTGCCAAGCCAGGCTTCAGAAACATTCCATGGCACGTTTTGCAACTTTGAGAGGCCAAATATGTTCTATTTTTGGCATTACTGCACAATTTATGCAAACCCTGTTGCAGCAAAATCTGACAAACACAATAAACAAGGAAGAGTTTGAGTCAAAACATGAGTAGAATGAGTGTAATAACTTCTTGAACTATTACTCAGGGATCATGAGGTCTTACAATTTACTTCATTTTGCACATATAAAAACATGGACAAAAAACTATGCCCCATGTTCTATATGACAGTAATGCTCCATATATGACAAGCAAACTAGACATTTGTTCCAAAAGTTGAACTTTTTTATAAAATGACAGTTCATCTCCCACTCACAACCCAGTAACTAAAAATTGTTCATGCAGTTGTTGAAATCAGTGGGTTGGCATTATATTATGCATGCAGAAAAGTGTTTCCAGAAAATTTGTGAAAATGTACTGTCTCCTGCATGATGATCATGTGAAATGGAAGTTCACAAATTATAATTGCTATCCCTGTCCAGTTTTAAACATGTTAATGTTTTTAATTTGTAACACAACACAAGATGAAGCACAAACTTCATGTTATACATGACTGGATATTTTACATATCCAGTCATGTAAAATTAATACAATTCATATCTGTCATTTCACGCAAAACATTTGGAAGTATTACTTATCGCTGCCTATATAAACTCTAGCATTAGAAATATGTTCCTCCCTTGAGTCGTTACGCAAACTGCAAAACTGATTTAGTTTCACTTGTCATGCTATGATAACTGAAAGGTTGAGTAAGGAATGAAATGGAATTATTGTTTCTCAAGAGGAAAAACATGGTTTATCATTGCTCTTTTATTTATGACAAGTTAAAATCCCCAATTACCAGCCAACATCTTCCCTTGTCTCTGTTACCTGCTCTGTTGTCCTGTGAAGGTTGCACACAGACATCTTCTGCTTGTTACTACTTTCCCTCACAGCAGTTTCACCAGCAAATTGCATGAGCAGCCAGCCTGAACTGCAAGTGCAGGGACAAGTTATGACATCTCTTTTTTATTCCAGCAGGTTACAGAAGTTAAAAAAGCTGACAACTCTAAAGGATCCCACTGTTTGAACTTCTTCCTCTGAGTCTCTTTTTACAAGCTCAACTTGTCTGCTTTTGTCACATTTTTGGAGCAGCGGAAAGCAACACTGTGGAAGTCTTGAAGAAGAAATCCAACAATGTGTAGCCTGAATCCATATTTTACCATTCATGGCTTCAAGAAAGCGCAAATTCAGAAAATAAGGGATTCATGGAGTTTCAGGATTGCAAGCTTGTAAATTTCAATAGAAACAGCTCAGTATGTTCATTGCTGAAAGCTGGAGGACAGCATTATGTGGACTTTGGAGGCAGTTTCAGATTGGACATTGATATCTGACATTTTCCCCCAGATTGTGTAATCATTAAGTACATTTAAAAGTATATTTATTTTAAAAGCAACATGTTGGCTCCCTACCAGTTACATTATGTAACTTTTACACCATTTATCCTAAAACACAAGCACTGTATCAAACAGTGGTGCATATAAGAGACACAAGCATCACAAACATGATGTGTCACAATATTACCCTAAATCCTATCACCGTAGGTTTGCTAACATATGTAGTGGCAGAAAAACTGATGTGACATCAATTACGGTAGATTGTGTTTAGAAATGAAAGCTGAATGTGTTATGATGCCTTTCATCATAGTTTAGTCAAAGCTATTAAGATGATTTGTTTGTATTACAATGAGGAACACTCTGCTCAAAGGGTGGCATACTCTATTACATGCATGTGATATTATTATACTGATGTTTACAATTACATCAGGAGAGATAATGTCAGATGCTAATTGCTAAAAGAGATGTCAGAAAGTGAAGCAAAACTTGACAAGATGATATTTACTCTCTTAAACAAATTGAACAAATGTTTCCCTGCCACTCTTCCATCTACATCTCTTACAGCTAAGTTCTCTGCTGCCTTTGCAAAAGCTGCTGACAAAGTCTAAAACCTTGGTGTCTTAAAGGCATGAAAAGGCTCTTACCAATGCAAAAACTTATCACCTTCAATTTATTGTCCACTCACAACCCTCATTGCTTGCTGATATGCAGTTCCTCCTTACACTGATTGCGAGAAAGTACTTTTTGCATTCAGCCTATTTCACTTTTGCTGCTCTGAATCATTTGTCTTCTTAGAAAAAAATCAGTTTGAACAAAACAGCTTTAGGCTTTTCCTTGTTTGAGGAACAACTCTCAGTTAACTCAGTTGAAACTTTAACACAGATTCCCTCATAGGAAAGCTGCTTTGGATCTCAAATACCAGCAAACAGTGTGTTAGTCCTGAACTAATCAGCCAATAATTCAGATTCAGTTCAAACTACCGTTATAAATCTATAACTCTCAACAGTTCAAAATGCATTTTAAAAAATAAATTGTATTTATAAATATGTATGTATTATTTAATAAAAGTATGCTATCAATACAGAACCAAAAAATCATAAAGCATAAAAAGTAAAGACATTTTTTCAGTTCTTCTACATTGTAGCTCTAACACGAATGGAAATCATTCATTGTTTACCCAACAATAAAAAAGCCTTCTTTAAATGACACTTTCAAAACTTTTAGTAATAGCCTGTGAGAGAAATGATTTCAATAATTACCACAAAGCATTGCTATAATTCTGCCTGCTGTTTACTTTCATCTTACCAAGCCTGCTTTTCTCTTTGGACTTATCCGCTGCCGAACACATCAAATGTGGTCTGCAGGGGAGACCAAAAAATATGAAGTAAGAGGGAGGTTTGAGAGCCAAAAGAAAAGAGGACCAGGCCAGACGTTTTCAATCCCAAACTGAAGGCAAATCCAATTTATAATTTGCCATGCAGAACAAAGCCAGTGGTTGTTAATCAAACATTGAAGGAGCAGATGCTTTTCAATAATGCATTAAGAGATGATTTTATCAAGTCAGAGCAGTCCACTGCCATTTTTTCATCCAAAAGTTACATTTATCCTAATATAGTTTGTGCACTGACTCATATCTCGTTCCATTAATTTTTAAATATTGTTATGCGTGAATGGTTCAGTGACTGAATATAGTATAAAGTGCTTTGGAGTCCTCTGGACTAGACAAAGTCCTATATACATAGAGGCCATTCACCATGTATTATGTACTTTAATGAAAAAATGTTAATAAAGCATTATGTATTGCCGTTAAAGAATATAATGCTATGCTGTCCATGTAGTAAAGACCTACTTTAGCACATTGTACATTTAACTTCCAGCAGAATGTTGCACCTGTTTAAAAAATTGGCAGCTGATCTGGTTTCTCATAGGAGTTTACAATATGTCATAATATTTTACATTCCATTTTACTGCAATGTTTTGAAATATTGGCCCCAATAACTTTTCATGTTGCTTATAATTGTTCTCTCTGCACCTTTATTGACAGCAAGTATTCAACAGAATTTATAATCTCTTGAGACTCATTGACTGATTTACAAGAGACTTGTTACATACATCAAAAAAACATAAAACAATAATACTATTTTGTATTGCTCAGAAAAGTTGGATCTAATATACACTCTACAAGTCAGAATCTGACTATATGACTAAATTTAACTGAAATGCACTTGGTTATTTTTTTATTGAATTTGGACCAAAGTAAAATTCTAGATAAACTGATATGAATAAGACTAAATAGCTTTGAATTTAAGGCCAGAAGATCATATAGGAAATATGACACAGAAATAGATGCTGGATAATGTTCAGCAGAACTCAGAAATAATCCCAAAATGAAAAATAAAAAGTTGTAATGCGTCTTTTTCAATTGTCCTTTTGTACTTCAGCTGTATTTGATTTTATACACAGCTAAAACTCATGACATAAAAAAATAAATAAATAAAAAGCTATGTCAGTATGCTAACTGAAAAATATTGTAAACAATGCTGAGCCTGTTGCACTGGTTTTGTGTAAGCATTAATAATCTACGTTTTCTTATCATGTTCCATCAATTTTTATTATTATTATTATTATTATTATTATGCTGTTTTTATGGTAAACTGCTGATGGTTTAGAAAAATAAAATATTTCTTGAAAAACAGGGCACCTCAGGACAACCTTCTGCAGCAACAGAAACTGATTATGAAACATGAGTTCGCTTACTGTTGCAGACCATAGCTTACATTATTAAATAACTGGTGAATATTTAACACTGAAGATTTGCCGCAGGTAAGTTAGGAATCTGCAGTAGCAGTAGTATTACCTCAAAGTGACTTGTGCAAACATGATGAGCCTGATGTTTTATACACACTTGAGAATACAGATTTTATTTTTAATGTTCTTGTTCTGCAAATAATCCTTTGTGCTACATCCAAGTCGCCAGTCATATTTTTTAAAAAAAATTCTCACTCCAAATTTTCCTTCAAAAACTGTGTCCTGGACACTTTAAAGTACAACATCTGACAAAACTGAGAAGATGAAGTTCATAAACCTTGTATACATTCTGCAGTGATTTTTATTCATATTTCTTAATAAGGGCATAAAAAGTGAAGTGGTGCTTGCAATCTACAGTCATCAAGATAGATTTGAGTGGCATTTATATTTAAATGTCTTATATTTAAGCATAAATGCCAGCTTAATTTGTCATGATAACAAACAGTTTATACTATGGACTGTAAATCCCTTCAGGCACATTGAGTACTCTAACATAATCAATTTGGCATTTTCCACAAGAGGCGTTATGCTTACAGAGATAGGAAGCTATAAATTATCTGGGTGTACCTGTCATTATGAAAGCTGGGGTTTCCTTAAATAAGGATTTAGGAATTCAGTGCTGTATGACATCAGCAATAAACTTAAACTGTAATTGTTCCAACTGTGATTTTGGTGGAGTTACAAGGTTATTTCAAAGCAATCTTGAGTGTGTCCTTTTGAAGACGGGAAGAAAAAAATGTTAAGGACACTTGTCAGTCTTCCGTGATTCAATGTCCCTGCAAATCCACTCCAAGGTCAGATTAAAGCTTTGGGAGACTGCAGTAAAAAGTTGTGCAAAGGATGGCAGAAGAAAAAGATATTTTTAAAGCTCTACAGGTCTTGGTTGGTATTTAATTCTAATCAACTGTATCTTGTTTGGTAACTGTCCTTTTAGGAATTACTAAATTGGAAAAAAAACACAACATATGCAAATAGATTAAAACCAATGAAAAAGTATATTAACGACAAGAGGAATAAAATAGAGATTTTTGTTTTTTAACTCAGTGACTCTGGCATACCATTTAGAAAATACAATATTGAGTGAATGGTGTGTGTGGACATTTTATTTTGTTTTGCTATTTTGACAAAACGTGAAAGGCCAATCAATCCAATGCTGAGATTGCTAGTCTAGATGCAAGGCATTTTAGAACGTTTTAATTCATTGTGCATTTCCAAGTTCAAATAATTTCCTTCAGTTAAATGCAACTGTTTGCAGTCAGGCAATGTGGTTTAGTTTTGTGAACAAGTCCACATATGTTATTATTTTCTCCAATCAGACCACCATTTTTATTAGGAAATGCTAATAAAAATTAGCATAAATTTCTGCTTTTCTGCAGAAAAGCATTTTTCTGCCTTTTAGCATTTTGCAGAAAAATGCTAAAAAGACTAGAAGAAGGCACACAACTGCAAAAGTGCAGAGATTGGAAAGACACGCACAAGACTTGAGTATCTTCAAAGTAATTACCAAGAGGTTAATTTGTGACCTTCCAGGTGCTGATGGAATTTGTCGTTAAGATAATTGTATTTTTAAAGAAATTGCTGCAGATGGGTAAGGGTAGGGAAGGGGGGTGAAGGTGATGAAAGCAAAGTCGCAGCTGGCAAATACTTTACTAATGGCATAAAAAGACAGAACAAGAGAGAAGTTTGCTTAATGACTTTGTGTTTATGTGGTTGACGATGCCAAACTTTGACCTCAAGAGATCTGAGATTACATGCCTGAGGGGTGGAAGAAGGGTCTTCCCAACCCTCTGTGTGTTTGAACCTTGTGAGTGTGTTTGTTTGTGGTCTACTTTTAAATTAGTTTGACTGTCCACTATCTCCAGAGGGCAAAGCATTAATGAAGTCTACTGGAGTCATTAAACAGTTGCTGCAGCTATAAGAGCTAATTATTTCACTATTAGAATGTTTTATTACTGTGACTAGGCTGCAGTGGAACAGGCAACATGTATTTGTTTACAATTAAACACACAAAGATAAATCATCTTTTTGTACAAAACCTAATTGACGTTCACATCTTGTGGTCTTTTCAACATACATATGATATTTTTTCTACAAAATAAACCAAGATTTAGGAAAAAAATCACATGGTTTGTTAAAACAAATGTTGGGTTTAAGATTGAATAATCAAGTAAAAGGTTATGTTCAGTTAATGTGGAAAATAATCATTTACCAATAAAAGTAAATGAAAAACCACTAAATCCTATAACAGCAAAAATGTAGAAAGAAGTTGCTTCCAAGATAACCAACCTCTGTACTGGCTAATAGGTATCAGTGTATTCTTTCGATAATGAATTATTTGGGTTTTGTTTAGACGTGCCAGAGAATCAGGAAAGATCTAGTTAAGTATATTTGAGCTGATGTGAGATACAGATGTTCTGTAAATAACGTAAAATGTGTCACATTAATTTGAGGACACAACTGTCAGTTCTGTTGATGATCTTTGCCATTTTACATTTAGACTTGTTGATGGTTCCAAAATCAGATTCAGATTTTTATTTATATCCCAATGGGAAATGAAGCCTTGAGGAAAATTCAAGCTGGGAGACGGAACACAGCCGATCCGCATCATCATCCTCCACGCCCTCGCCGCTGCCAATCAGGTCTGGCGCGCTGACCGCTCCAGCCAATCACTGCGCACGGATTCCTCCAAAAGGACGCGTTGCCTTCGGTCTTCCTGCTCGTCAGACGTGCTTCGGCCCGCCACCTCCCCATTTCCTCCTTCGTCCCGGCGGTCACTTTCCAGGCTCCCTCTGCATTCCGTCACACGATTCGCTTCATCACCGGGATTTGAACCGGGGGGAGAAGACCTCACATGTAGCGCTAACAATGCACCATCAAAAGTGTTTAAAAATAAATAATGTTTCCATCAAACATAAGATCAACATCCCTTGCTAAAATTAGGGTGGGAGATAGCATTCGGCAGAAATGGAAGATCTCCACATGTATATCTATTGCTACGAAAAAGAGAGACCCTAAAGCACTGACCCTCTTGAACACATAAATATCAGAGAACAATCATCAGTCTTTGCTCTTTAAGTGCATTTTATATGTATTTATAAAATCACTTGAGTAATAAGCAATAATACTTTGCTAATAAAATATATGTTGCAATTTAGTCTGTGAACCAGTAGGTATGGACAAGCTGCCTGGTTTATTTCCTCCAATTCTAAAAAGAGTTAGATTCTTAAGCGGTAGGGTTTAAATATTCACAACAGTCCCTCTTCAGATCTTTCAACAATATTATACCACAGTGATAAATCATGCACCTGTTGAATTGCAATGAGAACATCCCTGTGAGCAGTGAATAAGATGCCACATTGTGCCAGCATCAGTTCCTCTTCTCATTCAAAAATAGCCACATTTGTGTGTTTCAGGCCAGAAATCTGAATTGCAAATCCCACTTCATGTCGAATTAGAGTACGTGAAGTAAGATGATGTGTGCAGGGTCGGGCATGTTTGTGCAGGTTCATGTCAAGAGTGCTGCATGGAGAAGGCACAAACACATACAATATATATGCATATAGTTATGTACATTGTTTACAGTCCGTATAAACCACGTATGTTCATACGGGCTTGTCATGTACAGACTTGTCACAGAGAAAGGTCTGTATATGTTTGGTGACAGTGCTGTGGGAGATTATGGGAGGACTCTTTCACGGGTGCTCCCTTTGGTTGAAAACTTTGATCAATGCTCAGATAAACAATTTAGTGTCCTCACTTAAAACTCACAGTGCAAATGAAAGAGAGATGCCATCTGTTCCCCACTCATCAGCCCTCTTATGCTCACACATGTCAGAGAACAAGCCCAGTAGAGGCCATGTGCAGCCAATCTCCGGCACATATCAACAACTCAAGGCTGAACATTTGAATGGGAGCAGTTGGTGACTATCTGCAGCCTTTGGTTGCTATGAGAGGAGTGGATTTCCACTATAAAACTCCTGGAGTTTTCAATCTCCAGATAAATCCATAGAACAAAAAAAGCACAAAGGCTCTCTTACACAAGATTAGAAACGTAAGTATAATGCAATGAAGGATGTGAAAGACTTCTCTTATCTGGTCTCTGACATGCAGGAAGCATTTAACCATCACATTCCAGTTTGAACTCAGCAGCAGGCTGAAGTTGAATCGAGTGCTGAATACTCTGAGCGTGAAATGGCAGGAGGTTTGTTCTTGTTTGTGTTAAAATAAAAAAAACGTGGTGCCTGGCTGTGGCAACAAACAGTACTAAAAACCAGCTCTTCAGGTCCCATGTGGGCGGTGGTGGCTGCATCTCCTGCTGGGGGATTTCAACCTCACTCCTCCCTGAGGGGTGTAACAGCAAAAACTACCAAGCACATCCTTGAAGTTGGTCCAGGCTCCATGTTGGCAGATGTCTGGCTCACCATCACAGCTGAGCCAGATGGTAAAGGTGACAGCACGTGCCAAAGTGGATTGTTCTTCTAAAGTGTGTGTTTGTGTCCTGGATGGTGATCAAGGCATAGTTTTACAATACGTTCCCGTCCACCCCTGCTATCTTTTTCTTCAGTAAGAGCCACATGCTTTTCTTGCAGCTACAAAAATATTGATTCTCCTTGTAATCCGTTTCTCTACTTGTGATGAGAGTAATTCCATTTTGTCACACAGTCCTCACCACAGGTAACACAAAGCTGCTAATGTGAAGTACTTTGAGAAACACAGGCACAAAGCAACCAGAAACAGCCTCAGCAGTGAGGCTGTGAAACTAACAAGAGGCAGGAAGCTAATATTCTGCAGCTGTGCTCTGCTGTAAATGCAGCTGATTTACTGGCCACTTTGGCACGTCGCTATCCATCTCTTCTTCCTCTGTTTCAACAATAAAGAGGCAAAATAGCAAATATCTCAGTCTGATGAAGATACTTTAGTTTGCATTGGAAATGGCAAATAGAAAGTCACAATTTCAAGTTAGTATTCATTTCTCCCATAAAACAGCAATTGACAGGACCACACAAAAGTGTCCATAACCTTAAATGTCTCAGAATTTATCACAATAAAGCTACAAATGTCAAAGTAAGTTGCGCATAGTTGTATGGATGTATGGCTTTCAAGTTTGCCTATTTCAAATCCGAAATGTGTGGAGTGAAACAGTTGTGGAAATTTTTAAAGCAGCATTAAATGATATAAATTTCTCAAGCCTTTGACATTTAATATAAAGTTCATTATATTGCCTAAAAAATTTTTTTTAAAAATACATAGCAGAGCTACAAACCTACATTAACCGCAGTGGCAGCAAAAAGGCACATTGTAAGCCAGGAGGAATTGTAGAGTCACAACTCAGGTGAGAGAATCAGTTGATATGACAACTATCAGTCATGCACTTACAAATCTGGCCTTTATGGAAGAGTGGCATGAAGAAAACCATTGGTTTGGTGTGTGCCATGTATGAGACACAACAAACATGTGAACGGAGGGGGTCTTGTCAGATAAGACCAAAGTGCAATGTAAGGAAAATAGTTTATGTTCAAAATGAATAAAATAATCTGTTGATCACACTGAACTCAACATTCCCAGAAATGGAGAAGGTCGTATCCCACTGTGTGGATGCATCTTTCCTCAGATACAGAGGAGATTCTCAGATGAGTGGAGAAATACCGAGCATACCTTAAGGAAAATATTTTAGATGCTGCCAAAACCTGTCAGATTGAATTTACCATCCAGCAGGAGAACTCTAAGCACACAGCCAGTGTTTCAATGGAATGATTTGGGTCCAAGCATACTTATGTGCAAGACTGGTTCACTCAAAACCCAGACCTAAATATATTTTATCAGTGGCAACATCGATGTTCACAGGCTCCCTCGACCCAATTTGCAAAGCTTGAGCTGTTGTGTTAAGACAAATGGACAAATATTCCAGTCTCTAAGTAGAGCCTTACTATTAAAAACTTCAATTGCAGCAAAGGGCATTTCTACAAAGTACTGATTCAAGGCGAGTAACAATGAAGCCATGGCCCACTTTTCAGAATTGTATTTTACCCTTCTTATTTTACTTCACATATATGTTCCAAATTGTTTTCATGCATCCCATAAAATCTTAGTAAAATGCATTGATATGTCAAAAAATTTAAAAGTTCACAAGGATTGAATATGTTAGCACTCACTCTTACCATGTCAAAAAATAATTAATATTTGGAAGTCAAGATTGAAGAGACAAGATTGGACACGGTCTACATCGCTTTGGTTAGGCTGATGTGAAAACTTGGCAGATGAATTCAAATCAAAATTTATTTTTAGAGATGTGATCTCAGGTGCACAGACTGTTACTCGCAGGCTTTCCTAAATACATATTTTATATTCTTAACTGTTTATGGAAACTGGTGTCCTTACTTGTTTGACCCAAGGGAGACAAATCACTGTAATATCCTTTAGACACATTTACAATGTGTGTTGTCCATGCATCTCTAGATAAGATCTCTTCTATAGTCTGCATGCTTATTTTCTGTGTCTGGGCTTTTTCAGCACAAAACTTGCTGCACCCTAAATGTAAAAAGGGCTTTTATGGCCAGAAATGCATAAAAAGTTTTGAACAATACTTTATTTTTCTGGCTGTTCACCAAGCTACACGTAAGCAGATGGTTCATATAAAAGGTTGCCTAGTTATTTGGGAAACTTTTTAAATAAATTTGACAAACCTATTTGTCTTTGTTTAACAAACATTATGAAACTAGTCACACCTTGGAAAAGAACCCTGTTTCTCAGGTTTGTTTTTTACAATTCTTCTTAAAAAGGCAGAGATTAATGCTTTTCAGATAAACCACATTATTTATCTTCTAAACTTTGTATGGAGAAAGTCTTGAAAGTCACTTTGTTTAATTTAAATAATCCACACTTCTGTTTCAGTATAATTTTCTTTGTCAATGCTACAAGCTTCCAATCGGTTGTTTAAACAGAGATTTAAAGAAGGGCACTAAAATCACCAGGCTGCAAGGCCATTGAACCTGGATCAGGACTGTACATTTACGATCTGTGACTTTTTATGTTGTGTCGTGGTTTCTGATGTTGTCTTCTGTTTGAGTCATTTGGTTTAATTTGGTTAGGCTTTGTTTATTATGGGTCTTAATGCAGACTTGTTTCTATCCTCTTTTAAGTTAGCTTAATTTATTTAATTGAGTTATAATTTCTCATTCTTAGATACCTCACTCTTCGATCTGTTTACACAATCTTTTTTTCTTTTCTTTTTTTTAACTTTAGACCCAATGTTTGGTTAGGTGGCTGCCAGTTATAAAACATCCTTTAGAGAGATGACGGATTGTTTAGGTCTGGAACATCACTATCTATGATTATTGTGCAAACATGGCGAGCAATGTGAGTTATAAATAAAACACCTTAAATTGGAACTACAATAGAAAAAGCCGTTTCACAGAATGAATTTAAGCATAGCTGAATGCACCATGTTCCCAGAGCCTGAGAAAGTGTTTTGGAGAGGAACATTATAGGGAGAAAAAGAAAATGCATGGTGTTGCATGTACATGTTTTGCCTCTAAGGTGCTCAACTTTGTAGAGTCGTGGTGCATTATTTACAGGCCTGCCAAAGGATTTATAGAAAGAGGACAAGACAACACTGAAAAGAACATTTGAATGAGGTGCTTGTAGTGCATTTCCAGATATAATGTTTGGACCACTTTTCAGTGTCAATGAAGATTAAGTGACGGCCCTCAGCTGATTGCACAGAGAAGCAGGCTGTGAGATGCAATATTTCCAAAAATTCCTGAATCTTGTTACAAAGACATTAAAACAGAAATTTTAAAGTAAATGTGTTTTTTTTCTAACACATTTACTTTCTAATGTTTTAAACATGGCTTGTTTTTAACAAGAGAATCATCCCTTCTCCATGCTAAGTTTGTGATGTATGACGTTAAAAAAGAGTCAGTGAGCTGAATTCATAAATTCCATTTATTATACCAAAATACAGCTGGTGCATTCTGACATGCTACCTTTAAGAGCTAACAGTCAAATGGCAACAAGCAACAGTTGGTAACTTCTTTTGTTAGCCTTTGTCTAAGCTACGTTCCCTAGTGTGTCATTTCCTCTAAGCAGAGCTCTCCTTTGCATGTCATTTCCTGTAGGTTTAGCTAAGCAACTAGCTAGAAGAGATAGAAGGAGAACACATAATGTATTTATTCTCAACAGTATTAACGACAGAAGAAACACTTGAACTAAATCTTTAGAGTAACTTTAACAGCTTTCTGCTTTCCAATAATCCACATTTGACATAATATAGGCTAATACAGTATCAAGTTGCAGATGATCAATAAAACTTTAAGGTTGCCAAAATATCCTATTCCTATGTTCTCTAAAAATAGATTTGCAATCATTCCCCTGCCATTAAAGCTTTGCAAAGGGATGGAGACCATCCAAAATGACAACGGTTTGGGAAAATATTATTTTTAAAAAACCCTTTAATTCTTGTTCACCAAAATGTACTACAAAAAATGCTAGTCATTTAACTTACGCTTCTTAACTTTTTGGTTAAATACATTTTCCCCTGTATTCAGTTCCAAAAGAGACAAAGCAAAATAATTCAGAAACAGAAGCATTAATTGGATCCCAGCATAAAATCGAGACGATGGAGTTTTTTTAGGCCACTTTTCAAGGCTGACTTCCCTGAATTCCAAAATTACAATGTCATATTCTAACCTCTTACATAACTTTTGCAGTAGAAGCATTCCCTGAGTGTTCTAATATTCCCCCACAACGCTCAGGCACTGTTAATGCAACTCAAAATTGAGGGACAGACAGCTGAGAAAGTTGAAAGATGTTGGAGCAGGGATGAAATTCTGACCCTTGCTATATTTTTTGACACTATAAAAGGAGTGTTAGGGAGAATGAAATCAGAATTACCTTTGAAAAAAAAAGAACAAGATAAAAGCTCTGAACTCTTTTAACTGATGGTAGATTATGTGTTCAGAGTTTTTGACAGCATGGCAGACAAACGTTCTTGGACAACTTGGCCCAGGTCATTGTGATAGTATGTGTGAAAAATTAATTAGATGTCAGGGGTTAGAGAAAACAGCTTGGAAAAATAGACAAATGCAGCATTAAAATTTAAAGGTCTGTCTATTCAAGACAAAAAGCTGTCAGTTGTTTTGATATTACAGGGCAGCCACAATTTGCAGCGCAGTGAACGATCAGACTGTTTGAAATGAACTTTTTCCTTGACTCGGTAGTGTGTGTGAAAACAAGTTTCTATTAGTTCCCTCGAGGAAAAGCTGAGATCTAGTGAAAGTTTATAGAAGAGTATTCAATTCACTGTGAGGAAACACTTACATTGTTGTTTTCCATCAATTCTTGAGCATTGTATGTATGCAGACAAGTTCAAACATTACATAATGTTTTAGCCTGGTGTGTAATACTCTTTTTCATGGAACTGAGCATCATTTCATGACTGATGAAAAATTAACTAAACAGACAAAACAGAAGATAGTCAAAGAATAATAATTTGACAGAACTGTGATGCACTTACAGACAGACACAGATCATTCTTCCTGATAGAACTGGTGTAACTGAGTTTGATTCATACGATGCCTTACATTCTCACAGCTTTCCAGCTTCTGAATTTCATGAAAAAGAAAGACACTCTAATTATTCTGGCAATGATCTAATATAAATATATTTTTAATTCTCACAAACAGGAAAACTATTGTCTGATTTAATGTCAAACAATATGAAAAATGGTTCTATGCAGTAAAAATACTGGGGAAACTGAACCAAAAATTAATAAAACATTTTTAACTTTTTGTTGTTCTGCTGCAAGACTGTTTTTACATCACAGTATTACACATTGACAAAAAAAAACTAAGCAACTCTGCAAAGCCACAGCCTACACTCCAATCAATTATTGCTATGTCATTAACTTTCACATTGCAGCACCCTTGATGCTGTGGCAAAACAAACAGGAAGACAAAAGTGTCAATTAGCTTCTGTTTGACATAAACTCAATTGTTTTCAATAACACTTGTTTAATTCCCTCCTGATATTTTCCTAAAAAAATTTTTTTTTTGTATTTAAAGACATGTATTCAGTCACAGTTCAACCCCATTAATCAGAAAACTGAATCTAATATGACTTATGCTTGATGCTCAAAAGGCTGTGAGTGGGAGCCGAGGCAATTAACAAGTAATTATAAAAACCTTCAAACATGTACGATTAAAAAGTGCATGCCTGCATATTACATGATAGTTCATAATGTAACAGGGCTAACAGCTGAAAGGGTTAGCTTAAACATCACCAGTGTTTACAACAACTCAAGATACAAAATTGTAATGCTGCTGAGAATATGACTGATGTAATAGGCCTATTGGTGGTTTTGTTGAGAAAAAATTAAAAAGTAAACAAGTTGGCATTTTTCCTAATGAGAAAACCACCACGTATCCTATGTATTTAGGAGCCATGTAAACTGAATGTTATCCCTTTGCGGTATTATTCTCTTGATTTTTTTGAAGACTGGTACTAAATCTATGGGATGGTGATAAATAAGCATGCTATATTATTCTATTGCTCAAACATATTATTTAATGTGGTTTTAAATTGGCCTACCATTTATTTTCTCAGTCTGCCACTGTCTGTTATTTATTCAGATCAACTAAAATTAAAACTTTCACTCTTAGAAAAACAGTATTTTGCGGGGAAATATTTTAATCTGGTTTACTCTTGTTGCCTCAATGTTCTTTGTTTATTTGTTAGATCTTGTGAAATAACAGATTATTAGGTGAGCTCAGCCTTTTCAATCTTCCTTTGTTTTTTGCAATAATTATGTTTGTTTTTTGTTGTTTTGTTTTGTTTTCTTTTTTGTTCTTTTTTCTTTTGCCTCTGACACAGATATGTTATTTTGTTTGGAACAAACAAAGGAAATTAATCTCCTCATATTTCAGTATTTTTTTATGTCTGATAATTTCTCCAAAATATTTAAAGCAAGCAGAGAATTGAGCATTTTGACTGTCATTTTTATATATCAAAAACACTTCATTGCTCACATTAATTTCTTAGCTTGTTAATTCGTTGTGCACATTACAGTAAACACCTAATATGTGTATGTGCGTATATGTTTTTGAGGGATTAGCATTTAGACTTTAGAGTTTTACCCCATGCAGTGCCACCTACTGACTAATGAGTGTAAGTGCACAAAAATGTATTCAAACCAACATAATTGACTGTCAGCCAGAGACTCCATTCACCTGAAAAATATTTTTCTGTACTACAGCACTTTTGCAAATACACTAATGCCTTGATGTTTGAACATTTTTATTTTACTTTGGGAAAAAATTAAAAATAAATCTTTGTCTAATAAAGCAGACCTCCTGCATCACTACGTAACTAACTAAAATTCATACACATTGTTGAAAATACAGCAACAGGTGGAACCTTTTCAGTAAAATCATATTTATCCAAAACAATATTTAACAGCTTTGTGGAGCCGAAGTGAGTGCACGACATAAAAACGTATGGGAAGGTAATGGAGCTAATATCTGAGTCAAATAAGAATAATGGCACTGACAGAGCCTGTAAAAGCCTCGCAGAAAAGGAAGGGCTGGCACTGGGTAAATGTAATGACTGTAGAGCAGAGCTGAAGATCCCGAGGGACGTGAGGATGCTTAAGATGCTGAAATAGCTCTGTCAGGTGATTTCCCACCTGACAGAGCAAAATATCAGATGAAAGTGAAAAACTCTTTGAAACGTTAAAAAAAAGAAACTTTGTGGTTTCCATTATGAAATTATAAGTATGCATGAAACGGTAAACCTATTATCCCTTGCAAAGAATTATATAGCGATCAATTGAAAGGTAATTGATTGTAAGGTGACTGTTAAGGATTTTGAAGATATTTTTCTAACCAGCACCTCAGAAAACCCAACTAGATTTGACTGTCAAACAATATTAAAAAGGCAGGTTTTCATCCCTGAACTGAAAAACTGCTTGAGACACGTTCTCTTCAGATAGCTGCTGCTACACTGACGTGCCTTTGAGCAATGCGGTAACCCCTGGGCCCCTCATAGAGAGTAGCTCTGTGCCCGGTAGAGGAAGACCGGAGCCCTCCTTGTTGCTGCATACAAGCATACTCTCTGCAAAATGCTTTTAACACCTAACCAAACAGACTGTATAATTATCGTTAACCATATTTCATTGCTGTTCTGCAGCGACCTAAGGCTGACACATACTGCTGATTAAAATTTACTGAATGCTTATTTGCAGTTCATACAGTGGGTAAAACCAGAACACATGTCGGCCGCTTTAACAAGCCTACACCACAACACCTACTGCTTTAATTAAATATGAATTTTGTGTCCTTGAGTCAAACATGCACCAGGAAGCAGATCATTAGCTGACTAAGATACAGTTTGACCATTTCCAAACATCATTTATTTCTCATGAACAGTAACTCTCCGGTGAATTTCTGGAAAGCCAAAGTTAAGCTTATGAAGGGCATTCCCCATGCGGGCCAACAATATAAAATTAACAGTCAAGTAATGTAATTAGAGACCCTAAAGCAAATAGAGGCTCAGTTCATAATAAATGTTTTCTTTATTCTAAAATTTAAATGAAAAAAAATAAATAAATCAACACTACAACCTGCGTAGCTGGAGATCCACTTTGAAACAGACACCAAAAGCCCCATCAATGTCTGGACTGCCGCATGCAAATACAAAACCGACACTGTTTTTATGCAATTATAAGTCTCCAGACATCAAGTAGTCTGAAGAAGTCATTGTTTACCTCAGTGCGGGGAAGTTAAGATCAAGATTTGAGTAGGTTACAAAGACAAGAGCCAGGAAAATTACTCTGTCGCTGGCAATCAAGTTACGTTGTCTTCCTCCTGTGACCTTGCCGCCAGGGGTGGCAAACCTCAGACCAACGCTTAAGGTGGATCAAGATGATTTACTGCTGCACTCCTTGTCCTTAGTTTTATCTGTGAAAGGAGGATGAGCAGACTTCCTGAAAAGTGCTTCATATTCCTTATTTATCATTGTTTAAAGCTGTAAGATGATGTTTCATGATGAACCATTTCATAAAGTCAAAATTGGTTTAAGATTAAAGCAATACTTTTCAGGAATTACACCCCCGTATATCAAATCTTTAATACCACTTTAATAAGTTATCTTACCATTATTTAAAATTAGTTTTGTGATGATTTCACAAGAACTTCCTAAGACCTTCACAATAAATTTATATTACACCTTTTATTTATTTTTGTGACCTATTTTAGTGGTTCTTTTTCCTGGGTGGAATTATTAAATAACATGCAACTTTAATGATTTTCTTCATAAGAATTATATTATATTTTTTCTAGACTGTTTCTAATGCACGCAGGGTAAAAATTATACTTACAGATTCATATCTGTGGATGGACACGCTTACGCTTGGATATTTGATTGAATTTTCTTTTGCAAGTTTCACCTTTTCTGGCATAACTGCAGCTGACAAAAGCTTTTTTTGTAGAACTGCTAGTTGTTTAAGCTAGTAAGCATCCTGCTGCTGACCCGGGTTTAAGCAAAGTGGATACATTTTCAGTAAGTTTAGGTCGGGGCCATGCCTGAGACCTAATATCAACCTGCTTTTCCTACTTCAGAATCAGGCTGGATGTCTGTTAGGGAATATCGTATTGCTGGAATATCCAACCAACTTCAATCATTTAATTGTTGATTTGATGTGAAGTTGGAGAGAAAGAATTGAAAAACTTTGCAAAAAGTGGGATGTCTACAAAGAAACATGAGGCTGGCAGTGAAGCAGGCCCCTGACATGACCTTAACATCATGCCTTACAGCTTTTCACTCTTCTGAAGTTTGAAAGCCTATCTTTGATTCCTCTGAACATACTTATTCTCACTGTGACCAAATAGCTCAAATCTTTGTCTCTTCTTACAAAGACATTCTCGCCAAAGGCATTTTTTTGGTTTGTCTTTGTGGGCTGCTGCAAATTTCAGTCAAGTGATGATTTTAAAGTGGGTTTATACTTTGTTGGTACTCTCTCACTCCATGTTGATGCTGAACTGGCTTCACTGCACTCAGAAAAATAATGGTTTAAATACATAAATAAAAGCCTGAACAGATTCATACCAAAAATGAATACATTTATCCTTATAATCAGAGCAACCTTAACCTAACATGGGTGGGTTTGGAAATTGGGAGAAAGAAACTACATTGATTTAAACAGAAAACCCAAATGATACATACAAAACACAACACAGGAAAAGTCCCTATTGAAAACAAAGCCAAGGCCAATGCAAGGCAGGACTATTAAAAGAACAATTAACTGAGGAAATATGATAAAAATTAAAGTGAACCTTAATAAGCAATCCAGCCAAAACCACAACCCTGACTGAGAACTAGGGACTTAATAAACAGCAGGAGGTGAAACCCAAAATTAGGTGTAAAAACAGTAAAAAGTGTAAAAATTGATTCATGGAATCAAAAACGAGCACCAAACCCACAACTAAAGCAACCACAGAAAAACATACACCACCTAAAGAAAAGCTTAAGATAAAGTTTACTGATTTTATTTTTATTTTTTTCTGTAAGCCTTCTCTGCACAACTTACATCAAAAAGTAATTATTTTCCAATAATCACATGGCAATCATGAATTGTGTGATATTCACCAGCCGGATGTATCAGATGGTTTATAATATAGATCCATCTGGGGTGTTGTCGATCTAACACAGCCAATCAGTTCAGATCAACCAAGTGGATCCAGCTGGTAAATTCAAACTCTTAGCAAAACCGTTCAAGAAGAACAGCATCTGTTCCACAGAAAAAGAAATAAAGTTTTTTAATGAAGAAAGTTCTAATATACTGATAGTATATCAACATCTAAGTTATCATTACTAGAGGTACATTGTACATGACTAACTAAACTTCAGTTTAATAGTAAACAAAATGGATTACTTTAATCTGATGTCAAATTTCTTGAACCTATAACATAGAAGTCAACACATGATTATATTTTTTAAAGTCCCAATATCTAAACAAAAACACTCAAAGTAGTCTTCCAACAAAGATAAGCAAAAGTAGTCTAAAAGAGCCCTCCAAGGATAAATTGTGATGCTTCAAATAGAGCTTTGAATATTGACCTGCTAACAGTTTATCAAACTCAAGATTAGTTTACCCTTCTCATGAGAAAACAAAGCAGGCTTTTTGTGATTGAAAAAAAAATCCAAACCAAATGTTTGACCTGGTAGCATAGACTACATCTGTCGTTCAAGGTTGAGCTCCGTCAAAATGAAATGAAACAGTGAATTTCTTCAGGGAAATAAATGTGATACTACCTGATTTGATCAAAATGTAGCCAGTGCAGTTTTGGCCTTAGCATCAGTAAAATGTCCTTACTTTCTTATTCAAGACTTTTCCCACTTTTTCAATCTGTATTGAAAAAAATACGTTTTTGATTTTATGGAGTTTGTCTCTTGACATTCAGGTTTGCTTTCTGTTCCATTTGTGTGCAAATTTTGAAGATTAGCTTTAATGTCCAGTGGGAGCTTCCTCCTTCAAATTTCTGGGATGGTTTTGATGAATAATTTTGGCACAAGATGTGTTTGGATTGTATAGATCACACTAAAAGTAATGGATCTGTATAAACTGCATCTATGAAATTTAGAGTTTAGCAGTAAATGCCATAAACATGGAGTGAAAGATGATTCTACCAATCTTCCTTACTTTACTTAATAGTGCTTCAGTGTTCTATTTTGCATGGTTCTTTGTTGTATACATCTAATATTTTATTTTGTGATGTAAAACATTCTATATGAAAAAAAATATGTAATGGCAGTATAAACCACAACTTTACTCCCAGATATTTACTGAAAGCTTAAAAAACATGCAATCATTTTCCTTCCACTTCCAAATTATGGACTTTTTTGCATTAAGTCAAAATCAAAAATTAAAGAGATGTGAATACTTTAGCAAAGCACTGCAAATATCAAATCAAATTGTATTTCATCTGTTGATAGGGACAACGACACAGAGATATATTCACTTTTATTAAGACTAAACAAGGTTAAAATTGTTTATATCTGAAAAACAAAAGACATTTTTAAGTAAGAATAACTGTTTAGTGAGAGGAAAATCCTCATTGGTCACAGTTTAAATTATTGGTCTGTTTAAGAGCCAAACAATTAAAAAGTTTCTCTGCAGCATCCCAGGGGAAATTTTAATTACTTTAGGCCATGGAACTGCAACAGAAAGACAGAGGGAACTTTCTGATTGGACAACATTATCCAAACATATTCATGATCAGTTTTACAGCAACAAGCAATTATTCAGAACAGTATGATTTCTCTGCAGTAATTGTGGGTTCCTCCACAAAAATCTAATTACTGAACTTAAATTTAAAAGAAAAGTCTTATAAATAAACACATATTCATTCAAATAGACGTCATGGGGATCAAAATACTGCTGACAAGAAAAAATCCCCCAAAAATGCAGAGTTGCAGTGAAACAGAGGAGAGCGAGGCAACATTCAGAAGAGCATTTCTAAAGAAAGAAGGGGGCTTGAGAAAAAGATGAGGAGGGTGATAATCAGCTCCAGTGCAAGAGTACGCCAAAGAGATCATAGAAATTTCACATTGGTTGCTTTCATCTGCTTGAAATTCAAACTTCAACTCACTTGGGGATCTCTCCAAATCACTAAACCTACAACCAGCATTCCCACTCCTAACGCTCACTGGTGCCAATTAGCTGCAGCTGCGGCATGACTGATTTTCTACGGCTGTTCACCAGTTTCCTGTCGAGTGCATATAATAAAAGTCAGATTAATGCAGTGGTGACGAAGTGAGCTTATGTGCCATACAATAAATTCACTTCATCAGTAACTGACTGAAACTTCTTTAAGCTTTTTAAAAAATAGGTCATTGTTACACATAAAACTGAAAATATCAGTGTACCTACTCACAAAACTGCTACATCTTTTTCAAAGAACTGGATAATACTTGAATCTCTTAGATTATTGATATATTCTCTCAGTGGCAGTATTTTAGGAGCAGATCTGGAGTGTAATTCTTATGCTTTACATAAAAATGTAAAGCATAACTACAGAATATCTTAAGATTTTAAGATATTTCATCATAGTTTATGATCCTCCAACAATGTTTAGAAATAAAATCTGAAAATACATGAAATTGAAAATATAGTCCTACCAATGAGAGTACAAAGAATGCTTCACAACAGCAAGATATTCCTCCAAGCTGCATAAAGGTGAACAAACCAAAGAGGGAACATTATGTTTAAATTAGGTACATGACCACAAACTTCAACGCTTTTATTGTCATTTTATGTAACTGACTCACAGAACATAATTGTGAAGTGGAAAGAAAAAGATTCATGGCTTCATGTCATGCTCTGATTCATCTCAGTATAAAGTAGTGAAGCCTATCAGCCTATTAGTAAGTGGAGTTTACCTGTGTGTAGCCAATATCACAACAGAAATATAAGCCAAGAACAATGCAAACCGGTGAGGTTATTTGTTGAGGGAAAGAGTGTGGAAAAAAGAGCAAACAGGCAAAATGAAGGAATATGAATAATAACACAAAGGAAGTAGAATCAGACACAAAGAAACTATAAACCATGGACAAACTATAAACCTGAAAATACTCTAAGAGAAAAAAAAATTAATGTTCAAGGAAAATAACACAATAAACTAATAAACTAACCACAAATGAAAGAATTAATACAACAAAACTCTACTTGCAATAGCAACTATCCATCCATCCATCCATTTTCTGTTAATCCTTATCCCTACTGGGGTCGGGAGGTGCAGGTGCCTATCTCCAGCTACGTTCTGGGCGAGAGGTGGGGTACACCGTGGACATGTCACCAGTCTGTCGCAGGGCAGCAATAGCAACTACATATATCCAAATCTATTTTTTAACAATGATGAATCCAGAATAAATTAGAGAAACACAAAGAAAGCCAAAAAACAAACATCTGAAGATTGTGACAACTTTATCAAGAAATACAAACTTTCTTTCTGTAAATACCTTTAGAGGTTTGTCAGGAAACAGGAAATACCTGAAAGTCTAGCTTTTCCTATGCTTTCAAATCCATAGTTATCCTCTGCTTTTTGTTTGCATTTACATAAAGTCACAAATTACATCACTGTTAGTGGTGGTAAAACAAGAGTGCAGAGAAAAACAAATAGTGTTTAGTACAAATTTAAGAATCTGATGATTCAAAAAGAAATTCAGCATTGGAGCTAATTTCTATAATTTAATGTAGGCTTTTTGCTTACTTATATCCTAAAGCAACAAAACAAACTAGATCTAGCATCAAAAAAGCATCTCTGCAAATGCAAAACAAGCTTTTCTTAAAAAAGCAGAATGCAAGCAAAGCAAAAATACAAGTTTAAAAACGTATGAAGAAAAGGCAAACTGAAAGATTCACAAAGAGGTCAACAAAATGTGACAAATATCTGCTCTATGCTGTCAGCTGCTGCCGTGGTGTTGTGGTGTTGCATGCTGTCAGAAGAGAGGAGAAATACAGAGCAAACGAAGGTAGCGGGACAGATATGAAGCTCTAAAAAAGTTGAATCCAGAAACACACAACAAAGTACCCTGCCATGTGGACTGCAAGGATTAGGGATCTAAATAGACAGTTTGAGAGCTTTAAGTGCCACTACCTATTACTACTGTTTAATGAGACCTTTAGTGCATGCAGATTAACATTTTCATCCAGTCAGGTTTTATTATGGCCTACCTCTGTTTTCTCAAGTAAAATCTGATCACATTCTGGTTCCAAAAGCAAGCAGTATATTTTTCAGGAATTGCTTAGAACACATAAAAATGTGACCAGGGGATTATTGTTTCCAAACAAAATAGTCATTAAAATGAGCAAAGCATCTGTGGGACTTTCAGAGCTGATATTAGCAATGAAAACCCTGCAGGCCAACAAACATAACCTAAACACCCAGCATTCACCTGTGAACACCTCACAAGGCTAACAAAATCCATCCTGTGTAGCTCAGAGCCTTTTGTTGGCACAAGGTGGAGCTAAAGAACATTAAGCAGATGGTTTAAAAATGATGCCCCTTTTCACACTGTGGTTGTGTGATATGCATGCAAAGATAATCCCTTCTGTAAGTAGTCTTTGGCACTTCACACATGAACCAATCAAGCCAGCCAAGTCTCCTGACTGCATGCTACCATGCAGAAGGCCAGCACCACTGAAGCAGTTGAGTGACAGCACTGTTGGTTAGCATGGGGTGCTGCTCACGTCACACTCTCAAACGTCCAATTCCACCTGGCACATTTTGTATCCCAGGGCCAGCTGGGAAATATAATGTAACAATGGCACTTCTTTCTGATCGGTGCAGGATTTTAAGATCATATTGTACTCAGAGGTCTAAGATGAGAAAAACCAGGGACACATGGAGATTTTCAAACTTCCGTCTGTTTTGTATCCATGTGGACTTAACATTTGGAGATCATTTAAACAATGACCTATGACTCATAGATCTTCCACCTGGTCTATTATCAAGAGTTATGCTAATAGATTTAATTGAAAGAATTAACTGAATTAATTGAAAGAATATTTGCAAGTTGGAAAAACAATAGATTTTCCTAATTGTTGTGGTTCTAAGCACTAATAGTAATACAAGCGGATAGTGATGTGTTTTTCAAAAACATTAAATACCAATTTAAAATCCTGATGACTTTCACTTGGGCCTGAAACTAGTTAATATCCTACAAGTAAACTGTCAATTTTGATGTTGATCATGTTTCTTGAGGCTTTGGTTGAGTTTTATTTCATGTTACTTTTCTTGACTTTTTTCTTTGAATTTTTGAGAAGACTGTCTTGCAGTTAGCTGTATTTTGACCCAAACTATTAAAGTTCTATTTTAACCTGAGAACTGGGCTTTTCCTAGTACTCTAAGTGAATTTATGTCCTCTTCTCTCCAGGAGTCCTTTTTCATGGTTTTAACTCTGTTTGTTTGCTCCAGTGATTTGATGATTTTATTGTTTCCACTTGTCTCTTGTCTATACAGTTCAGTTTTTCCTTTAGTCTTTAGTTAGAGCGGCTGTTCATTGACCCTGCATCTTCACTTGGCCGCTGTTCATTGACCCTGTCAGCTCCTGGAGCTCTCTGTTGATTTACCTTCCTTCTCCTCACCTGGATTTATGTTAGGATCTACTCCAGCTGAGCGCTGTCTCTATGTGTCTGCTTCAGTACAGTTTCCAAACTCAGTTGTTATTTGAATTTGGCCTACTTGGATTTATTACTTGTCTAATCCAGCAGCCTGTTTGATTATCATGTGGTTTTTCCCTCCTGCTCCTCAGTCTAAGCTATTTTGTTTTCCTACCAAGCACCTGATGCAACACCTTCAACTGTTTTTCTCTTCTGTAACTTATTTATTTTAAATATTTATGTATTTTTTATTTCACCTAGAATTACCTCTAGTGGTTAATGGATAAAAATATTATTACTAAGCTTTTCAGACATACTTAAATTCTCAGAAATGTGTTGCCTTCCAGCAGGAGATGCCCAAGAGCCAACAAGGTTCTCTGTAGGACTGAAAACATGTGAATTATTTACCTCAGACTCTAGATAATCACAGTGTTTCCTGAGCAATCAGGACGCAGAACACGTTGTGATGCACACAAACTCACAAGGTCAGTTTTATCTGAGGTTAGAGAAAAGAGGCTTTCACCTGAGGAACCTTGAAAACAAACACAGAGGGGGAAGAAAAGACAATAACTTTGATTTCCATTTTGAAATTTACTGCAGCAAAATGTTGTTATGCCATAAAGAGAGTATATTGGCTTTCTTCTGGTTGTTCTGGTGTTTTTTGCCTCCCTGACCATCCCCAGTGGTTCTCCAAAGGTTTCAAGATCTCTCTCAATAAACAACCCATTTTTCATTCATTTCAAAGATTTCCTCTTACTCTATGGCTTTGGCTTCTTTCTGAGCCAACTTTAGCTCCTTAAGCATCTGTCCATCTAACGACTCCTAAACAACAACTTTCACTCAAGAACAGGTTATTGCAGATTTATCTCAGCCAAGCTGTTCGGTGAAGCTCCAGATTTATTTAGAGAGCAATAAGACATTAAAATATAATAAATATTGGGTTATGTACTTGCTTAGCCATAAAATATATGCATTTTGAAATGATGTTTAATTTGGATATCATTTACTATACATATTATTTATTATGTAAGGAGCTTCCATAGCTACTTGGGAATGCCCTGAACTTGATGTCTTTGCCAAATTCCATATTTAATCAGTGAGTTTTATTAACAATAAGTAAGTTGCCTTGAAGGCAACATCATTCTGTCCATAATGCAGTTAGGTTCATATATCATAGTATGAAGCACTGATATGTGTTTTTTAAGAAAATTAGAGGCAGAGGTGATCTGCTGGCGGGAGACATAAGGAAAAAAGGCTCAACATGGGTCCTCTAAGATGCTCTACGTATTTAACTTAAATGTTAAAAATATGCCTATTATGTTAATTATTTTTGAATGATTAATGTACATATTAACAAAAGCAACTGAATGATATTTATATTTTTTATACAAGAGAAATTATGAACATTTAACCCAGTAATTTAACACTACAAGAATTATGTCAAGATTTTTTTATTTTTTATTTTCTTAAAATGCAAACTGTTAGGTCAAATGTCTAGTATGTTTTATCAAATATATCTAATTACAAACTCAAAATAAGTTTTTATTTAACTTACTTACATTCACCAAGCATTTCCTAAGAAGAAGTGACTAATAATTGGAATTTGGTGAAAAAGTTCAATACCATTTGTTACTCATTTTATAAATCAAATCTTATATATCATATAGCCTAACTGTACATAGAGTGGAAAAAACAAGCCCTCTAAGTTTCAGTGTTGCTGAATGTGGCTGATGGATAATGAAAAACAAAAATTCAAGATCTCAGAAAATTTGGATTTTGTTAATAAGTTAAATATTAGAAAAGCCTGAAAACTTACTTGTATTGATGTTTTCTGATTTTTTTTTTTCCCCCTACTGAGATGCAGCAGCGGAGTTAACCTAATGAGAGAAATATTGAGTTGAAATTGCATACAGTCTTAAAATCCTGAGGTTTGCAAGCATGATTTAACATTGCTTAAACACCTGGCACATGGTAGTAGATCAAGAGAGATATCACTCAGCTGTCATTCATTTCTTATTTCTTTGCACAAAATAGTATAATCCTGATTGCTGTTTCTTTTATGGTACCACTATCATCACTATGTAGTGACATAAGATGACATAAGGGTTCCACTTAACACTGAGGTACAAACATGTTGCATCCAATTCATTGCAGCAAACAAAGATACTTGGCTTCACCAACAAATCCATACAGTCACTTTTGACAAAGCACTGACAATGTTTCATAGGATGTGCCAATTTTTGAAACTAACAATTGTTAGTTTCCCAGAGAGGTGGCTGTGGTGTTGAATAAAGCCAATATGTAAACCTACAGTTAAAACTGGCTTCATTGTTTTCTTATGTGACATTGTTCCAGAGTTGTACACTACCTGGTCCTACAGGTGGCACCACACCTTTCTTTTGCAACCACAGCCAAGGTGAGCAACAAACAGATCACTAATATGGCTCAGTGGCACAGAGTAAACTCTGGAAACTGTAAGATTCCAGGCTTTACTTGAAATCAATGTGTTGTGCAAAGCCTTCAAGATTTTATTAGAGAAGAAATTGTGCCACAAAACAGAGCAAGCACTGAATATTACAGAAACATTTTTATTTCAATAATTTAGCTGACACCCTTATTTGAAATCCTCACAATATAACAATGAATAATCCCATCATGTTACCAGAAACAACAAAAATACAAGGAATAAAGTACTTTTTTTTCCAGGACAACAATGCAAAACAAACCCATCAAATGCCATTTTCTGTGCAAGAATAGGGATACAAGTTCAAAGAGTAAGATACAGGCAGTTCTCTCCCTGACCATAAGAATCACTCATACATAGCTGATTGATTATGTAATAGCATTTTTATCTATGCATACAATGAACAATGGATGTCGGGGGGGAAAATTGGCTAATTAGAAGAGATTTAGGTAGAACTAAAGAGATCTTCTGAAGCAAATGGTCCTTATTATCCTATTAACCTAGTGGACTGTGAGAAGATGGGACAGATCTGCAGAGCAAAAGTCTTTGGTGTCAAAGGAGTAGAGATTAAGAGAAAGTATTTATAGCTTCAAACCAAGCAAGCTTGACAAAGATTTTTGTTTGTTTTAAAAAAAAAAAAAAAAAAAACTTTAATAAAATATTACACTGTGTCGGCATCATCGTTATCTCTTCAGCAAATTTATGACTCATTTACCGTGTGGGAGTCATGACCTCAAACACACATTATGGTAATGACATTTCTGTATTCAGATATTGTGAATTATATGCTTATATTTTATATTTACTGTTGCACCATTCATTTCTTTTAAATTTTAAATGTTGAAATAATTTTCCACAAACATGCCACTACAATGCTGCAAAAGGGACTAACTATATATATATGAATATATATATATATATGCAGTGCTATCAGGTGAGCCCCAGATCGCTATTGTCCCAGTGCAGTACACAGCTGTAACTGTATATCTGATATGAGAAGTTTGTTGTAAAGTGTCTGGATCCAAACCACTATCATCAGTCATATCTGTGTAGTGAATAGAGAATAACTTGCCGTTCAATGTCAAAAGAACCAAGGAGTTCATTATTGATTTCAGCAGAAAGGAGGCAAAGATAAACACACCTGTCCACAGCAGGAAGGGATCAATATCACAGAAAACATGTCACGGTCATAATCCAGTTTTACTCTAATTAAGAAAGGACACAAATATCTTTACTTCTTGAAAAGAGAAATTGGCTAAATATCAATAATGGAGACAGAAAAATCTTAACAACAGCAAATATGCCATGGACCCTTAATGATTCAAGACAGAATAACTCTTCCAATGTGCATAAACAACTTAAAACAGCAGTGCTAACTATCCACTGACCATCAGTGATGTTAATGAAGTGTCTGCTTTAGGCTCAAAGGCTACTCAGAGGAAAGTACTATCCTATGCTCTCCTTGCTGTTATTGGTTCATGCAGTCATGTGAGGCAGGTGTTCTGGAACAAAGGCACATCTAAAACATGCAAGGCAGTAGTCCCTGAGGACCGGAATTGAGAAACACTGATCTGCAGGCTACAAAGAGCATGTTCATTCCATTTTATTGCACAAAATCTCAGGAAATGAGATTTTAAAATGGTCCATTTTTGAGCATCTTGCAGAATGAACTGTTTTTGGGCCTCTTGTCACTTTAAATCTAAATACCCTGTTGGCTCCAAACCCTAACTTAGCATTTTTACTTGCATTTTATGCACTTGAATATAGCTGCAAAGAAATGCGCAATTATACAACTGTACATTTTTTACCCTAAACCAGAAGCAGAAGAAGTGAAGCCTCTTGAGCATCAAGCATGCAGCAGTGGTGTCTGGATGCTAATTTAACAACAAAGCATTTTTTTTTTTCCAGAGCAGAGCATATAGCTGTGAAATCAGCTGACCAATCCGGCTTGAACTCGACTTAATAATTGAAAACAGGTCATTTTCTAAAAAACATTAACTTATTGCCAGAAAATTGATGGAAGCGCAATTTATTTTGAATCATAGGTCCTCTTTAAAGACAGTTTAAGTTCCAATATCTGATGAGTCTGTATGAGTGGTTTCATTGTCTGACCTGAGTGCTCAGTGATTTGATTCTGTAACTGACCAGGCTTATAAAGTAGAGAACCAAGACTGTGGCCCATGAACAGATGGATAAGAAGTGCGTCTGTGGGATTATGCTGATAATGCAAGTCATATGAAATAAAGTAATGGATCATATCGAAGTTCCAAGTTAGTATCAGCACCGTGTTTTAAAACAGCTGACACAGAGTCATTGATTTTAATCATTCTAATGTACTCATAATGGCCATGCATTTGTTAGTGTCGGTACATCATTAATCTTAAATGAGTCACACCAACGTCAAGGGACAAAAACATTTACTGGGATATCCGTTATTATATGCAACTACAAAAACAACATTCAGTCAGTGATTTCAGACATGTTTGTGTAATCTACATGGGTTGATGCTGCACAATCAAACATATTTTTTCCGTGCATATGAGATCAAAGCATAAATTTTCCTTTCAAGCATAAAAACCATGCATCTGAAAATTGACAGTTACAGTAACACGTTTTAATGTGTCAGTGTGAAATAAACATAAATTATGCTAAATCAACATAAACCCGAGCCAAATGTTTTAAAAGGTTCTTTTCTTCACCTAGTATATAAATAAGCAATGCTTAATTATGGAATTTCTAATGTGAAATAGAATATAAATGGCTTACAAAATATATTTTTAATAAGAATAAAAAAACTAAATGGTCACATGAAAGTATTTGGGAACATAAAAAGATAATAAATAGAAACAAATTACAGTGGCACTTGATTTGTGAGTTCGATAGTATGGGGTTGTAAGTGATTGGAACACGTCCACCTCCACTTTATCCTAATAAATTTATACTGATTCTAATTTTGCAAAAATCATTAGCCCTGGAAACTTCAACACATTTTTAGTAGTTTTGTAAAAAGATAAATCTTCCGTCATACTCCTGTTAAAACAGTTTTATTATTTTTATCAGTGATGAAACATTTTACTGTCATTCTAGAAGTCAGTGATCTTAAGATGTGTCGCAGCGTGATACAGTGAGTTGTTTTACTCATGTACAGCGTCACTATAATCCTATCACTTCAGTTCTGTACAACCACAGCAGTTCATTTGTTCAAAAAGAAGCTTGGGACACAGTGCTGTGTAGTCCTCCACATTGGCAGCAGCCTTAAAACAAAGGGAACGTCTTACTCAGATCCCCAACACTCTGCGCAGTGATTCGAACCCTGCCTAAGTGACTACATTGCATTCACTGCACTACCCACTGAAACCCTGAGAGGCAGAATCCTGTCTAACTTGAGCACTGTGCTTCAGACCAAAGGGTCATGCAGGCATTTTCTGAACAGCATGTCTCCCTTCAAAGCTCCTCTAAGAATATTCAGCTCAAATTTTAGCTGGAAAGGGCATTCACATTGGCTGGAGGCTAATAGGCAACAAAGTTAGAAATGTACAGTGGCTGGAGGGTAAAAGGAAGACAAACCTGAGCTGAGCTGTCTATCGGACTGAAGCAAATAAAGAAAGAGAAGGGGTGAGCAAAGAACAGGGGCATATAAGAACTCACTGGGGAGCACCTGAGCTAAAAACTAGAGGATAGATAGAAGTGTCCCCAGGTGAAAATATGCTACGGGTGCAGCCTGCTCGTCCACCTCGCTTTTCTTCACCTCCTTTTCCTGCCATCCTTTTTCTCACCACTCACCCACTGTTATTCTGCTGTGCCCCTGTCTGTGAGAGCTACATCAGTTAGGGTTACAGGTGAACTGAACAAATCCCTTATTCCCCTCTACTTGTTTCCTCCTTCAGTCGAGTAAAGCCACATTAATCCACTGATGTAGATTTGCGGCGACAGAAGGGCCCGGTGAGCCCCTGGTTAGTTCACTTCAATTCCAGAATGTTCTGCTGAATGTCCTTTTTTCTCCTCCTCTCTCTCGTCTTCTCCAGTTTCCACTCTCATTCCACAAACTGTTGTGCCTTTGATCTCAGAGATCTTTTACTTTAAATATGTGATGTACCTGCTTGGATAATCAGAACCGAGGGATTAGCAAGGTATGTAGCACAAACGGAAGGAGCAACCAGAGATCAAGATAAGCTCAGCCAAACACACTAATACCAGAAACCCTTAATCTTTACACACAATTGGCGATACTGTTATCTTATGTTGGGAAGCAAGTAAGGCTAAATGTGTTAGTAAAGACCAACTCAGAGCCCAGAGTGAGGCATCTGCATTAAATATGAAGGGAAAATGCAGCACCGTGGTCGAACTGCGGTTAGCAGGGCTGCAGTTGACTTTAAGTTGTGTAGACATTTCTGAATTGTGTCAGCTTGCATGCAGCGTATCATTTCCACACATCTACCTCTGATATGTGGACTGGTTCTAGAGCTGGCTCTCAACTGGTTCCATAAAAACACAATAAATAACATGTTTTTTCAAACAACAAAGAGCCATAAGAGATCCATTATTTATTATTATGAGCATATTTAGCTTCAGTCCTGATTTGTGATTGGACAATCAAAAATAAAAATAAATAAATAAATAAATAAATAAATAAAATCAAGTAAGGTAGGAGCAATACTTTTCAATGTGAGGGATGTTTTTAAGTTTTCCATCTCTGTAGTGAAACATGCAGGATGTGGAAATGTTGGAAGCATTTCACATTATAAAACTGAAGACAAAAGTCTATATTCTGCATAATAAACACAAGAGGACTAGTGTTTCTGTAAAGCTATCCACACTATAAGATACATCTCAAAATGTTTGAAATGAATTCTCTCTGTTGCCTCTAATTCAATGGTCAATCATGGGAGGAAGGGTAAAACATGACTGTATTGCATTATGCTTCTTAAAAATAAATCAGAATATTGGAATATATTGTCAGCATGTTAAATCTTTACAAAGATTTTAGAAAGATTTGCTCCTTTTTTCAACCAGGATCTAGAAGCAACTTAATTTCCAAAACACAAGATTGCAAACAATATCTGTAAACTGCTTCAAAATAAAATTTAATCAATTAATTAACAACAATCTACATACTTAACTTTTGTTCTCCATAAGCCCAGTGAAAAATGTTGAAAAATGTTTTCCATGTTTAGAAAATTAGTTTAGGTCAAAATTAGCAGGCAGCAAAAAAATTTGCCACAAAATGCAATTAACCAAAGACATTGACCCTTTATGTGCACACGTATGATTCCCATGTGCAGCCAAGCACTCACCAAAGGGAAACCATTTTATGTTGCACACTTTTGTAAAGGCCACCCCATTTATCAAACGGAGGTCTGATGATTGCATAGATGAGAATCCCTTGGCAAAGTGAAAATGTGTCACATGAGTGGAAAGGGAACAAGATTTTGACAGATTTTTTTGGTGCTTTTTGTCTAATCAAGGTCAAATGAAAGAGCAAACTTAATTTGGCTCAGATTTAATCACCTCCATAAATTTAGTTCATAAATTTATGTCATTAAAAAAAAAAAATCACAGGTATTTGATTAATTCATCATTCTGAAAAGGTGGCCTAATGCTTTCTTTTTCCTTTTGCTTTGCTGCTGGAAACACACCCACACAATGGCATCATTGTTAAACGCCAACAAATGTTAACTCTGCATGTTTCGATTAACATTGACACTGCAGTCCCTTGCCTCAAACAGATGTCAGCCGCTGGCTTCTGTCCACCATCTCTTCTGCTCTCACTCTCACCTTTTTTATGGCTTTCTTGTCTTTTCCCCATCGAGTCATGGTGCATACTCTATGCATCGTTACTTGCTAGGCGGTTTTCAGTTTTTCTCATTGTTGCTTCATTCCTTTTGCATGCATATTTCTTCATTCCTCCCCGCCTTTCTCTGGGCAATTTACATCTTTCATGTATTTTTATTCATTCAAATCTTTCTTTTAATCTCTTAGAATGTTGTCTGCAGCCTCCTTCTGCTAATTTTTATTTCTCTCTAGTTTCATCACCTCCTCACCTATTTTCCACCATCATTTCCACCATTTGCTTCAGTTTTTATTCCTTAACCCTCTATTTTTCTTCTCTTCAATAACTCTATTAGCAGTCCTATCTTAATATGTCATCCCTGTGTTCTGCTTAATTGCTTGTGCTCCTTCTTTCTCCAAGTCAACATACTTTCTCTTTGTCTGATACTGCATGTCCATTGTCCACTTAGTTTTATGTCCACAGACATGTGAGCCCAGTATCAGATGTGCTGAAGGAGAGTATGTTAGTATGTTTATGCATGAGGAGGTGGAACACTGAGGACAAGCGGGAGTGATGTCAAAGCTTGATGAAAAACACCTAGGAGTGTATTGTGGTACATCCATCTTCTTGTCCTCAGGCATCCATTCAAAGAATCTGATTTGAATGGTGCCGATAAAGAGGAGGATGAGAAAAAAATCTGCAGATATGAACACCCCGGCTGGGAGCAGGAGGATCCGGAGGAATGAACAATGAATTAAAGAGGGAGGGAGTAAGGTGAAGGAAATTACAGAGAAAAAAATCAAGCTGAAGACTTGCATAAGATAATTTGGACAAATGTACAGAAAAAGCAAGAGGAAATGTGATGGATGCAGCAGAGTTGGTTTTCTCAAAAAAATTCAGCTGGACCTGGTATGGAAGAGAAACGTAAGACGAAAAGGAAGACGGAAATATTTATATTTACATCTGAATCTGAGTTAAACCGAGTTTTAATTGAGGTGTACTGAATTGAAATGCATGTAATAAAAAAACTGAAACTTTACTATTTTAAAAAATGCCTAAAAATGACTTATTTTGAGAAGTGATGATGAATGAAAAAAAAATTGCTGCATATCATTTCTTGCCATAAACAGGCTGCAACATATAGTGAAAAATCTAAAATGAAACCAAGATAAAAGATGAATATATTTTCCTTTTCTGAAAGGATATCATTTCTGTACAAAATAATGTTGGGATTTTCTGACTTAAACATATTTGGCTACTTAAAGAAAGAGCTCACCAGCCTCTTACGTATGTATGTAAAGCTTCCTCTGTAAAGTGACCAGGCTAAGTTTTAAAGGTAGGTTCAGAAGATCAGACTCCCATTGAAGAATAGCTTATAAGGGCTGTTCCTGTGCACTGAGTAAGAAAGCTGAGTTGGTTCAGGTATCTGATCAGGACGGCCACTTAAAAAAAATAATAAAAATCTATATTTTTGTTTGAGTGGAATGCACGTTAAGTTACTTCCTTTCCCCTCATATTAGATTTTCTGTTTTGCGTTTTATTGTTGCTGTTTATTCTCAGCTTTAGCCAGACAATAAACAGCCGCCTGTAGTTCATCAAAGGTAAACTTAATGAACTTTATATAACTGGTTTGCGAGTTTAAATTTATTAAATTTACAATGAAGGGTTTTCCTGGCACGCGCCATGGGGAGGTGACCCTCTACCAGACCTAGAACCTCCTCAATGGACTCTGTATCCCTTATTGCCCAGAAACAACTTGGGATTCACCACAATAAGCTGGAGAGTAAGCCTGGAAAAAAGGATGTCTAACTCACTCCTTGACCTGATGACCATGGTTAAACCTCAGAGAAGTGAAAACCAGCCTTGTAAAGGCTTGTAAAGAATATGGATGTGAATAAAGTACAAAAGCTAAAAAAACATTACAAGAGGAAAAATAAACTGGGAAAAGAGACAAAGAGCAATTACTGAGTAGAAAGAGAACACCAGCTAATGCAGGTATCAGTTTATCCTCAGCAGTATAATGAATAACCATTAAAAATTTAAATAAAGAAGAGAAGGTAAGAAGAAAAAAATTAAAGTAGGAAATGAGGAAAAGTGAATGAAAGACTATATTATAGAAAAAGCATTAGGAAAGATATTAATTTGGACATTAAATCTACAAAAAAAAGAATAAGTAAGAACTGAAGATATCAGATGAAAGGGCATACAATTGAAAAATAAACGAGTAAAAAAAGTCATCGGTTAAGAAAGAAGAACAGTAGGTAACAAATCAAGTAATAAAGAAGAAGAGGAGTGGAATAGACTGTAAGCCAAAGAAAATATGTAAATGGCTGAACTTATTTAGCCTGTTGTCAAATTTTTAACTAACACTGACTATCTCGCTGTCACGTATACTGACATGAATATGAGAACGCTTCAACAGCATTCAGAGGATTATCTGAAAGAAATGATATATTCAGCCGACTTACTGTTACAATTAAACTTGTGTGATTGTAGCGAAGAGAAGGGGACAAAGAGACGGAGGGCGAGAGAGGAAGATCAGCTGCGCTGGGAGAGCAGGAGAAGGATGGAGAGAGAGAGACGAGTCTGCTCTGCCTCGCCACCACTGAGCTGTGATGGATTGTGGGAAGTGATGACACATGACAAGCTCTAGTTCTGTATTCAAACACAGCAACACAGCAGAGCAGGTGGCAAGTTACACAGAGGCGCCTCCGCACAACAAGTGGGGGCTTGATTCTTGTTGTGCCTTCATTTTGCTCTAATCTATTTCATTTATCACCCCTTCCCCTTCCTTACTCCATTTCCTCTCCCATGTCTTTGGATCAGCCCTCCTTCTTCTGTCCTCTCTCATGTTGCAGGTGGGATTAAACATGTCTAACATCCAAAGGTCTGTTGCTAATAAGCAACATTTACTGCTAACCTCTCTGGCTTTACTCTTAGTCATGTCACATACTGAAAACCTCAGAGACCTCAAGGCAGGTTGAAATATACTTCCAGATTCGAGCAATTTTAACTAATTTCACACATCTAGGTCTTGTTCCAGTTAAATGATTTACCGACCTATACAACCACAGGTTAACTGTTTCATAAAGCACATCTATATTAACAGCATACACATTTGATTTAGGTGAGGTCCAGTTTGCCTGCACTCTGACTCATATAACAGCATACTGGGCAATTAAATTGCCCCCTGTTTCCAAAACCTGCTGTGCTTTCTCACGTGTGATTATTGGATTATCAGCTGTACAGGCAGAGCAATATAATGTCAGAAGCTGTGAAAAGTTTGTTTTGTACTGACACCAAACCTAGTTATAGAGAAATGCACTGAAGTACAAGCATACAGAGAAAAGTGTTTATCCACTCTCAACACATATACCATGATTTTTTTTAAAAAATATGCTTCAATTGTAAACTTTTGCCCCCTAAATTTTTGATCCCACAAACTTCTAAAAAAAAAAAAAATGGATTTTTGCCAATTATTATAGGAAAGTAATAGTACACAGATCTGGTGCAAAAAATATTAAACTATGATGCTTTCCAGTCTCCCAAAGTTTTTTTTTACTTTTTCAAATGGATAAAGTCAAAGGAAGCAGTTTCCATGTCAGTGCAGAGGACACATTGTGCTCATTTTACAGCTAATCAAAAGCACTTGACAATTATCTAAATCATTTTACCACATTAATAAGAGCTGTTTTTCTTATTAGGGTCATTCAAACATTTTGAAGTTCAATAGGAAAGTCTCTTACCTAAACATTTAAAACTCTTGTTAAATTTCCCATGAGTAGGTACTCAAGTAAATTCAGCCCAAAAGTTAGACAGTCCAATGCAACAAAAGCACAGGAGGGCCATGGAACTGGTTGGGTTGATAGTGCTGTTTAGATGCATCCCTGCAACTATCAAAATCAATGAACTCGTTTAACAAATGTAGTAGGTAACAGTCATACAACATGTTTACCAATGAGCTTTAGCCTGCAAA
Source organism: Poeciliopsis paucimaculata (assembly GCA_903067055.1). Taxonomy (NCBI): domain Eukaryota; kingdom Metazoa; phylum Chordata; class Actinopteri; order Cyprinodontiformes; family Poeciliidae; genus Poeciliopsis; species Poeciliopsis paucimaculata. The sequence goes on along the minus strand of CAEGAD010057235.1, from coordinate 56,940 downwards.
TGACTCGGAAACTAAGATTTTTTTCAGAACACTCTCAGCTTTCAGTGAAAGATTGACTGTCGACACTCCAGCTTGCAAAGAAATCTTGTGGAGGTGTAAATAAGAAGCTCCCCATCTGCTACTCCTTTACCTTTCCAGACTATCAGAGTTACTTCCAATGATTGATTCTTTTGTTGGTGTCTCAGATTCAGCTAACTGGATCCTCTCTCTGCAGACAATGCTGTGCTTACCACTCTCTTTCCCGTTTTGTTTTCAACCAACTCTAGCAGCTTTGCTGTTTGCCAGCACTTTTTGGAAACATTTCTCTTTAAAAGTCCTTTTTACAGCTGCAGCTTATTATCTCTCCAGCCTGGATGCCTCAAAGACCTCAGTGATTAAGGGATTATCTGTAGTTCTGGAGTAAAGGATGCAACACCTACAACAAGGTTGCTTTCAGAAAGTGCAAAAGTTTCTAAAGCTGTTTTTACACCACCCTATAGCTCTCCATGCTGAGAGCTCTTTATGATCCCTCTGCCTTTTAACACTTTTTTCATTTTAACAATGGCCCATGAAATTCTAAAGCTTGATGTTCTTGCACACATGCAGAGATCTTCCTGACAGCAAATGTTTTTTGGAAGATTGTGGTCAGTATGACAACAATTAGTAGAGAACACAATAGCAATGACATGTTTTTAATCTACAGGGGATCTTTTATCATTTAATCATATATGAACGTTAAAGTAACATGTCTGTAGAAAGGCCACAGCACTTTTACACTGTGTTTCATGTCCACAGCAATATCCTTATGTTGCATTAAAGTGCACCTCATACATTAAATTATTCATTGAAATACATCCTAAATTAATATTCCATCTCCTCTGCAATGGTCACTTTTTCAAATGTTAAAAAATATTGTTTACAGAAAGACCTCAGCAATATTTTGATTAATGGCTAGTAAGGGGAGTTTAATAATACTCTACAGGAGCTTTTAATATTGGAAACAGCACCTCTTTGTTTAGGTTCAACTGAAGCTGGGGCCACAATACATTAACTTTTTTCCTATTTTATCCCATATTCCCAGTTGGGTCAAATCTGCATCAGTCTGCTGTAGCTGCAGTCAATCAGCAGGAAAAGTCACAGCAAAAATCTGTTAGCGTGAGATGGAATGAAGACTGGGGTCTGCAAGTGTGTGAGGAGAACCGATCCAACTCGACCTCCGTCACAGTCAAACAAACATGGATCTGGATAGTCGGGTAGTGTGAACTCATCATCGACCCAGCTCCAAAAGTCTGTTACCAACGGCTGATGAAAAAAGAAAGGCTGGGATACAGAGACAGCTGCAAGGCATAAATACGCAACAGCAGTGGACATACTGCAAACAATTACCTAACAATTTGCTATCACATTGTGATAATAAACAGAAAAACAACAGAGAGAGATAGTTGGATAAACACAGAGAACGTAATGAATGGTCTCATTGAAATAAACCAAACAACTCACTTATCAGACTCAAAGTTAATGGGGGACATCCAACATTTAAAGTGCCAACCCTACAGCCGAACTCGCAATCTTAATTACATGTTAGAAACTTTCACCACGACAACAGTAAAGAAGACTGTCAGCAAGATCCAAACCACATTCACTTGTCCATTAAGCTTAACTTTAATTTCCATTTATTTCATTTTATGGAGAGATGTAACAGAAATAGAGGTTGTTGGAATTCCGATAAAAGCTTCAGTCTGCTGGTCTTTTTGCTTCTTTAAGCTATTATCCTTGTTTAATACACTTGTGGAACTTCTAAAGGCATAATAGAATTAGTATAAGTTACAATCATCTTCTTGGGCTTGAAAATTAAAATAGTTTCTAACTTGCTTGGAGTATGTCTCAGTTTCTTGTTCTCTTTTCTATTTCTGCAAAAATGACCTGCAGGTTGCAGAACATTTTACAACAACATCCATTTCAGATGTATGGTTGTATGCAAAGAGGTTATTTAGTTTAATGATATGATGTGCAAAGCTTTAGTAAACTAATGAAAAGCATTTTGAATTAGATGTACCAATATTTTGTCAAGATTTAACCCCAACTGGAATTATCAGGCAACGTTTTCCATGAGGGACATTGGCTTACTTATTATATTTGGCAAAAGATTTGGAACACTCTCCTGCAGAAAGCTACAAGTAAATCACAAGTGCCTTGCCTGAATATCATTTATCATTTTGTTGAGATGAGGAATCTGCACAGAGACTAAAAAAACTAAGCTGAATTTCCTCCCCCTATGATGCAGAAGTATCACTTGATATCTTTTTCACTTGACTAAGGGGAGATTTTTATTTGATTGTGAACTATTCAGTCTGGATAAGAAGTAGTCGATAGTATTTATATTAAAGTGTCTCACAAAATCAGTACTGAAAAAAATAAAACACCACATTAACATTTGTTTTTTCATTGGAAAGGATACTGATAAAAGGTTAACAGTAACTTGTAGAGAAGAAGGAATTTGTACTTGGAAAGTCAGAGGTTCACAAGCAATCATGCATCCAAATTTAATATGGCTGCCAACCAACAGTGAACCTCCCAAGAATAAATAGTTTCTTTGAGCTTCTGTCAATTTGTATCTGATCAAACAAGTGGGACATGAACAGGGTGCGGCACAATCTCGATTTGTAAGTTTTTAATTAATAAAAGTAAGTTATCTGCTGGTATTGCAGATATTAGTAAGCAGTGACCGTAACTATTTGCTAATTCAAGTCAACATCTCAAAGTTGTTGTGCACCTCTAACCATTTTTTTTTTAAACAATTTCTGCTTTTCAGGATGGCACATTACCCTCACTATGGTGCTCAACAATGCACCATAGTGCATTGTTGAGCACCATATGTTATATGTGCTCAACAATATAACATATTGTTATATGTTACATGTACCAAAAGCACATGAACTATCACATAGTGGAGAGCCGGAATGTGAGGAGCAAAGCTGGATACAGTTCTCTGAGACATGATGTAACATCCACTTTTATCTCAGAACCCAGAAATTCAGAACGTTTTTTTAAAGTTTCACACTATTTATGCAGGCCCATGGTGACAAGCTGTGGTACTCTGTTAATGCTCACTTGATCACTTGTGGGTGGTCATAATATTATGCCTAATCAGTGTATTAAACTAAAGAATACAACAGAGTTTGCCACCGTTTAGTTACATTTTAGCACATTCCCAAACTCTGGTTTTAAGAGCATGCCTCCTATCACTTTGTTGTTGTTTTTTTATCACATCATCTTCCCAGCTCTGACCTGGGAATTAAGCAACAACTCTTGGTAAGTGTCTTGATCATTTTTTATTTATTTCAAAACACCTGATATGACAAAAGGAAGCCTTGCTCACACTCCACCTTTGAAGTAATTCTACACGGATGACCAGAGACTGACGTTGGTGGTGATTAACCTTGAAAAGGGGAGGGTGAAAGTGAATACACGATAAGCTTTTCAGCCTTTGACAATCTGAAACAGAAAGCACCCATCTTTATCAGTTACACAGGGTCCAGCTCTACAGAAGACTGGATGTCTGGACACCAGGAAACACCAGGAAAACACTGCTGGCTCAGCAGCTGACAGTCTCAAAATGGAGGAAGCAAGAGGACAGTGATGCCAGAGTTTGTTTTTCTCTTTTTCTTTTTTACAGCAAGGTCCACAAGGTCATACAACCAAGTGCAAAATGACAATTCTCAATGGTCTATGAAGCTGTTTGGATACACAGTTTTGAATTTTGAAATGTGGAACAAGTTTTAAAATTATTTATTTTAGATTTTTATCATGGGAGTATCAGAGTTAGAAAGCCATCCCCACACATACACACACACAGAAATGATTACTTCATGCCCTGTTGTTTTCCCAAGAAAATATCAATCTTTCCTGCTAATGCCACACTGGCCATGAGCTCTTACTCTGCCATATTGCTCCATGTAGACTAACAAAGGCAGATGTAAAGAAATAAAAGAATGATTAGTGTGTTTTTGCTACATGACTGGAAATTCAATTCACAGCGGACTGAAGCGAAGCATGAAGACAAACTGTTGAATCAGGCCCACACACACACACACACACAAACACAAGACTAAAATGGCACCATCATCATCAATCTCATCAAGCTTTGAGGAACTCTGTATTTGCAGTATTGGGAGAGAAGGATGGTTGTATGGATGGAAGGAAGGAAGGAAGGAAAGGAAGGAAAGAAAGGAAGGAAAGGAAAGGAATGATCAATTCTCCTAGCTCTGAATCCCAATCTCCCCTGTCTGTCCTGAGGAGTGATCTTCACACAAACAGCTTGTTCCTTGCTGGTGCACCAGCTGCTAATGGTGCACACACCAACACCAGAAGACGGATCCCAGATCTGATAGGTGCCCCACAGCTAATAACACTGAAGGGATGAAAGAAGGAGGGGGTGAGGAAGAAGGGAATGGAAGGGGGAGGTTTCTGGAGAAAGCCATAACTCACATATGATGGCTATGCGCAACAACCAGCTGAGAAATTGCAGAATGCAAATGTCTGTGCGCTGATCGCAGGCGCATGTATGCGGGTTTTCAGAAATGTCACCTCTGAATCACAGCTGCTTGCTTCTGTCACTGACGAGAACTTATGCTCTGAGTTTATGCATGAGGGAGGGGTGGGGGGAAGAGGGATGGAGGGACCAGACCAGACACCGGTCTGTACGCTTGTGCGCGTCGGGTGAAAGACAACCCAAAAAAAAAAAAAAAAAAACACGAGCAGTTTGGCGTGCGTGTGCATCAATGACATAGGGGTCAAAGCCTCGCGCACCGGCCGGCTGCGTCCTGCCCGTAACAGTGCGAGCCGGTGGAGAGTCAGCACGAGAAGCTTCAGAGAAACGCAGCAGCATCACACAGTGGACAGCCGGAATGTGAAGGGCAAAGCTGGAGACAGTTCTCCGAGACGTGGCGCAACATTTTCACCTTCAAACGTGAGAACCCAAAGGAGGGGGGAGAGGAAAACAAGTGTCCGACAGCAGACAGAAGAATTTACTCACTGTTCTCAGCAGCCCCACACTCTTCCTCCTCTTCTTCCTCTTCTCTTTTTGCTCTCCAGTTCTTCTCTCCGTGCACCAAAATCCATCTGTCCATCCCTCCGCTGGACATTTCCTGCGGCATGCAGCCGGATCAATACTAACGTTGCAGGATAATGTCCCCGGGATGAAACGGAAACATGTTGTCCCCCCAGAAAAGAAAAGAAAAATAAGGCAAGGAATCAGGCGCGCGCACAGTTTGGACCTTTCCTCCACTCAGCGAGGCTACATGTTGCTGGCTGCTACCTCTCTGTCCCTCTCACTCACTCTCTCCTCTCCCGTGATTTTGTTAAAATTCAGTATGTACGCTCCGTCACCTAGCAACGTCTCTCTACCTCCCTCTCTCCTCTCCTTCCTCCCTTCATCTCCCTCTCCTCATCACTTCCTCACGACACGTGTTGAATGCTAAACTAAGTTGGCCGATTTGGAATCATTCATTTCACATTTACCTAACTGGGTCTTTCCTCCTTTTTTAATTATAATGTATCTTCAAGTACCTTATGTTATTTTCCTTTCTCCCTTATTCCTTTAAGTGACATACAGACATGTCTCCCATATTTTTTTCACGCCTTCTTCCATCCATTATAAACCTCAATAATCCCGTACCTATTTAGTTGGACACCTCACGACAAAAATAAATAAAATAAGAGCAAGTTTGAAATACTAACTTTGTTTTAATTCAAATAAATGTGGCATCTGATACCCAAGTACGGCCTGTGTGGAAGTCCTTAAACCATCCTTGTAATCCTTGCAAAACTATTCTGACTTTTCCTGTTTTGTAACATTACAACCACAAATCATTTTCTTGGGATGGAAGAAACCAGAGTAGCACATAAATAAAGAAAATTAAGTTGTTCACACCAGCAATTACAAAATGATTGCTGGTGTGAAGAAACAAATCGCTGTCTGAATTTAAAGATGGCATTTTAGAACGAGTCACTTCATATTGACTCGTCTTTTATTTTTTGTTTGTTTCCAATAAAAAACATAAAAAGTGTAATTTTCATTTTTGGCTCAGTGAGACTGTATTGCAGACATCTACACACCAGACTGAAAATATTCCTGACATGAAGCATGGTGGTGGTAGAATCATGCTGATAGGACAATTTTCCTCTGCAGTTGACCGGAAATCTGGTCAGAGTTGATGAGAAGATTGAGGTAGAAAAAACGTGTTTAAGGTCTCACTTGACTAGATATAAAAGCAGTGACTCAACAAACACACATTTGCAGTGCTTTATTTGTGAAAACTTGAAAACAACATACACGTTTCCTTTGATTAATAAGTTGTGCTGAGTTCTCATGTGAAATCTCTTTAAATAAACAGAATATTGTGCCTGCAACTTAAAATGTAAAGCAGCTCATCGAAAGGATGATGCATCTCTTGGATCCTCTTTATTTTTTCAAGGTCTTTCTTATTTTTTAGCATCATTTTTTATCAGACAATGCTGATCTGTTTAGTATTTAAAGCCTCTAGTGATTTGTTTTGTTTTTCAGTTGCCTTTTGATCTGTTAGAAATAACTAAGGGAAAAAATCACAACCATTCTAACAGGCTCAAACTATCTCACTATGAATAACCCTATATGTGCCAATGTTTCTTCACGACCACACCGTGTTATTTTTGGTGTTTCCATAGATTTAGCCATAGAAATAGAAACTCTGTACATTTTGACCAGCTGCAAGACAATAACCTCCTATCAATATGATTTTAAAATTGTTGGACGTTTGGGGATCTTTGTCTTTCTCTTTCTTGTCAAATCAACTCTATTAAAAAAAAGAGCTCCAGAATTGGGAAAAACTCAGTTTCCTTAGAAAAAAAAGTCAGTTTAGGGCCTCAGATAAGGATGTCTTGAATTTCATTTTATTTCAAATGCAATAGTCACTAACTGCAACAAAAAAACAAAAAAAAATGTGATTATTTCTTTTCAGAAAATCTGGAAATATAAAACTCCTAAGGGAAAATGTTTACAAAAACTGAGAAAAAGTCAGAGGAAGTGCTGTTCAAGGACACTTTAAAAGAGCTGAACAACTCATATAAAGAAAAAAAAAAAGTCTTCCAGAATGTAATTACGCTTAAGTTGTGCAAAGGAATTTTTGCTCCCTCTGCGTGTTGCTTTGAGTTCACCTCGAGTCCAGCCTCATTTCCCTTGTTTCTTTGCTTAGATTTTTTTTTTTCTTGTATGTGGTGCTGTGCATATATTGATGCGCTTCTTGTTTTGATGCTGATTTCTAATCAGCCTTCAGTACATTCAAAGATGATGGATGAACTACTTTATAAAAACACGCACTTAACATTTTCCAATTTCTCCTCCTGATTGTGACAGAGCAAAAAAATATATATATATTTGTTTGTTCTCGCTGACACTTTCCAACACCGAGGGGAGTCAATGATAATTACTGCTTGGTATTTTTTTTTCCTTTACATCTTTTTTTATTCCTTCCACCTCACTGTTTTACAAATTCTTTTTCACATTCTCCCACTTAATTATGGAATCAGTCCTTAGTTTAAAGAACAAATCATTCACACCAATGATTGTTTTTCATATCAATTATAACAAAATTGTTATTTATTGTTCCAGAGTCTTTCCAGAATCCTGTAGATTCAGAATGCTGCCATATTAACACTGAAGAGGAGGAAGAAGCTCTTGCTTGCCTCAGTTGGTCTCAACCATTTACAGAACTGTAGATCTATAAGTTCTGTGTTTATCTTCCACCAGTCCTTCTTTCATTTCTCTGAAAGAAGGAAAAAGATAAAGACAGAAAAACAATGATTCCCATGAATTTTTCTTTTTCTTTTCATAAACAACTTTTTTTAACCCAGCTGCCTCTGTACATGCATCCTGGCTTAAACATAGAAAGGAGATGGCACCAGTCACTTGGCCAGGTAGCCGGCTCACAGACATGTAAAAATAGGCCCTAATTATCACAGGGTAGCTCAGAAGCACTGACGGGCAGACATTTTGGGTCTTGTTTACACTGCAGTGTTGTGGTGGTAAATTGGACACTGGGATTCAACTTCTGGTCTCTAAAAGCCCTGCCTGCCAGGGTGCAAGTAAACTGGGGAGAAAATGTTCAGAAAAACATCCTGAAAAGGACTTAGAAAACAGAATCACATCCCTGTACCATTGCATCATTTTGCCAAACATGGAAGATATTTCTAACCACAATAATTTTTGACAACTTATAACTAAAAGTAATTAACTAAACCTAGTTCGGACATGACAAAACGCCTATTTTGCAAAGTATCAAACTCACATGTATGATGTATTTGTCTCTAGTTTGGTGCTTTGTGTTTGTGTATTGGGATGGAGAATGTAACATTTAGTCTTTTACTGTAACAGGTGTACATTACGTTTGCTGTGATCAAATTTGATCTCACTTTATTTATTTTCTACATGCTGTGATCTGGTAATGAAAATTGAGTTTTCTATTCAGTACGATTGTGCCTGAAGTGCCACATAAATAGCTAAATTCAGTAAGCACATCTTCATTACTGCAGAGAGAATGTCTGCATTGGGTAATATCAGATCAAACAATGTTATTGAGTCATTGCTGTGACATTTTAACAACACATGAAATTACTCCCATTCCTACACTACTAACAAGATCAGATACGCAGTTGTCTGATAGGGTTCTAAGTGGGGGCAGTGGGTAAATAATTTCTTTTCTCATCCGATTAATTTTTAGAATATAAAAAAAGTAAAACCAGTGTTAAAATATATGTGTTAGATTTATTCAGCATGAGGTGCTGGTGTAGCTATAGAAAAGGATCCCCAATTTTCAGAGACTCCTTCCTTGGCAGGATTTGGATTCCTGACCTCTAGATCTTTGCGACATGCCTTGCCCGCTCTGCTCTGCAACTTTCCTATCTAAAACTTGAAGTAAAGGTGGCTTGTGCCACAAATGTGTAATAAAAGAAATAACCATTGTGTTTTCTGCATTGCTGACAATTTCACATACAACAGCAAACCTCTGTGACTGTAGCTGGTCTACAAGCTGTCGACAGGAATCAGACTGTGATAAAACTCCTTTATAAATAAACAGAACCTTGAAATATTCAGTAAGACTGTCAAATAAGTAGTTGCAACAAAACCAGTCTATAGAGCTTACATTTTCTGTAGCAACTGCAGCTAAAAAAAAATAATACATGTACCAGTGTCTTCCCTGAACCTTTGAAGGAAAACTGAAATGATTTCAAATGAAAAAAATGACTATTTTAAGTTTAATATCTTGGGCAAGAACAACCATTAAGCTCTTACCAAATGGTTATCATTTGAGGGTGCTGGTGCAACATTAGCTGTGGCCCCATTTGCTTCAGCAAATGATGTCGAAGTTGGCTTACGCTACAATGTATAGTTTTATAAGAATAACCTTCAATACTCTATGGAACACAGTATCTTTACAATCAACTTCAGAGGCAACAGCTCAGCTAGATGAGCTGACAGAATGAGGGTGCATAAAATGGGATGGGTTTGGGAACAACAGAGCTGTTGTTAGGCTGGAATGCCTTTGAGCTGACCTGCAGGGAACAAGTACATTACGTTTTTCCCGCTGATGTTCACCTATTGGATAACAGAGGAGATCGATTATAGTGGCAGCATGTGCACATGCAAGTAAACTCTAGAGTTTTTGTTTCTGATTGATTCCACAGCAACCTCATTGAATGCAGCTGGATGTATCAGCAGGGTGGCACCCATCATTCTCCAATCAAGATGAAAAAGCAGTGGGTCTGCTGCCAAAAGCTCTAAACTGATGCTGTGGAACATAAAACCCCAAAGATTATGAAAATGATGGAAAGTACCATCAACCAGCAGACAATACTGCAGTTAGATACCATGGAGAAGCTAGCTATCATTTTTTATAGATGAGACATTTTTAATATCTAAAATAATATGGTTCCTTGCTTTTTTTGTTACTTAAAACCGTCATTGAAAATTGTCAGGACTCCTATCTTTGAAAACAAGCACAATTATTGTAATATTACAAATTATAAACGTAATATTATAATTTGTAAAGAGGCTTTATGTAAAGAAAACTTGATTAGTGGAAAATCATGGTGGATTGAAAACCGCTCTTAAATTTTAATATTAAACAATGACAATTAACTTAAATGCAATTAAAATACATGACCATCATTCAGCGTTAAGAAAACATCCCTTCAATCCTTTAGGTGTCACTTAAAGACAAATCACAAATGCATTGTGGGTTTTTAATTTTTGTGTCAACATATGAATTTTCTCAAGTCAGAGGTGAGCACTCTCCAAGTTCAAGGCAGGAATCTTTAACATTCATAAAAAATAGAAAGTTTTGGTTGTGATGGACGTCATAAGACAATATAAAGTATAGCTTTTTGGCTGATATGTATTTTTAAAAGACGTACTGCAACATCACCATGGCAACTTTTGACTTAGCAAGAGATATGGACTGAGACATTCCCCAGACACAATGGAAATAGATAAGTGGTTAGTCAATTCCAAGTTGTACATGTCAGATGGATATTACCATTATGGCCATTCTGTCAAACTACACAGAATGAAATGGTGTGATTGTGTTGTTGTAACGCACAGCATGACTTAGTGTTTCATCAGACCAGGCTACACATTGCTTCACATAACATGGCATGCAGTGAAACAGTAACAATTTGAAAAATCGTAGAGAAGTTTGTGTGGTTTATGTGATATTACATGAAACAAGGATGAGCTGTGGAACCCAAAAAGAAAAGAAAGAAAAAAACAACTTCAGAAGTAGGAAATAAGGTTCTCTTTAAATGATGATGGGTTTAAAAATCAGAATTTATTTTCAATCTGTCATAACAAATCTTGGTTTAATTTGGACTAGACTTGGTTTTATTACATGCCACTTTTTGTTTACTCATATTCTGGGTTTCTTTCTGCATTCTGGCAATTTCTGTTTTCTCGTATTTAAACCACTGTTTGCCTCTCTGTCCTGTTCTGCTCTGTCACATTTGGTCTGTGTTTGCTAATCGACAATCACCTACAGTTTTTCTAAAGTTCTCCCTTCCACATATATATCCTATCTCTATAACTGAAACTGAGGATAGCACTCCCACAAGACATAAAGCAAAACATCACACCTGCAGAAAGAAACAATGGTAATCCTTGTGGTTGTTCACTAAGGTACCTGGAGGCTGGATGATGACCCTGAAATATGTATCCAAGCATCCTCCCTTTACTTCTCACCTCCTGAAGCAGAGCATAATGGGTAAGAATCTTCATCTAAAACAGCCTTTTGTCTTATACCCAAGAAATGAGTTTGTAATGAAATACCACATAAAGTGGCTTGTGAAACTTATTGCTTCACAAGGAGTGATGTTTCTTCAGAAGCTGACAAGAGATGTGTCTGGAAAAAAATTGTCAAGTATCCCAGAGAAAAAATAAAGAATTAAAGTCCTACTTAATTAATAGGAAGAGCTATAAGGAAGATATTTAATCCATTCATGGATTCTGTTTTAAATAATTGCTTCCTTTGGTTCTGTGCATTTTCTTATTTTATATTTGTATATTCCCCTCTTTAATAAACTATATTATGGTTTTAGGTTTTTGTTGTGTCCACAATGACCTTCCTTTTCACAATACTGTTTAAATGAGTTTTTTTCTACTTCCCTAAAATCAAACTGTTGTAATCTCTTAAAATTCTCTTGATCAATAGTTCTTTTGAAATTAAAAGTTAACTTTACCTTCAGTCTTGGGTGATCTTTTATTTTATATGCTGACCATGGCAACGCATTGAAGAGAATATACTGTATATAAAGATTGACCAAAGGGAGTCAATGAAATGACAAAATGTATGCGGAATAATAGAAATGAGCACATTAGATACCGACTTGGGATGGGAGATTCTGACGAAAAATAGAATTGTTATTAATAACATAGAGATGTAACTCTTTTTCTCCTCTCAGTGAGATACACCAAGAAAGCTTCTGGAAAGAGCCATTTTGTAGAAATTATAATAACAGGACTAAATAACCTCAGCTGTATCCTTTGGATGCAGAAGTTCTTTTCCAAGTTTCTCCAGCATGATAAAGCTCTTCACATTTATGACTAACAGCAGTCCCCCTATGGTAGAAGCTAATTTCAGTTGCTTATTACTCTGTCCATTTTTTCTAGTGGATTTCTGATCTTTCATCTCAAAACACAGAAAGCTTATTTGTGATATAGAATTATTTAAGGGATATAATAAAACCATTATAAAATGATGTAATGCTCACATTTTGTTTTTAAATGTTTAAACAGCTTGACCCTACTACGCAAAAGATTATATATTCTTGTAAGCAGTTCACTTGAATTATAAGGTTTCTTCTGCCGACTTACAGACTTCACTATACACATAGCTCATTAAAACCAATCAGTGCATAAATTAACATTGCACTGATGTAACACAAAGTACTTTACAGAAGTTAAAAAGTAAAGAACATGACAATCAACACACATTCAGCAAATCATGCAGAAAAGAAACAACTTAGTTTTCAACACATACAAATAAATAAATATACACATTGACAAAGTGATATACATTATTTCAAGTGTTTTATTTAACATGGTCATTAAACCAACTACTGGCAGTTTTGGTAGCATGAGAAAGTGCCTGCTGTAAAAATAAAATGTGCATTTCCTGTTGCTGTGTAAATGCTTTAGCTCTACCTTTCAAGTCCAGTCAGTTTTCCATTAATATGCTGGGAAACAGCAATTTGTACAGCCTGTGTCTTTAAAAATGACCTTTTGTGGTTTACCTTGGTTGTAGAGGGTGTCAGTGACAGTCTGCTGAGCAACTGTCATCTCAGCAGTCTACCCAGAGACTGAATCTTATAGGAGAGAGCAACCATAATAGTTGAGTTATAAAAATATTTCTCTTATTAATTTCATTATTTTAAGTAGCATAGTAATAAGTAAAAAGCAGAAAATATCACGATCTGTGTAATAACTACATATATCACATTTTTCTACAATTTTTAATAAATATGTAGATATTGACTCATAAAACCAAGCAGGTTGATTTGAGCCTGAATGTGTCCTGCTGGTACTCTCTATGACATTTAAGAGCTTATCAGTTTGCCCCAGTTTATGGGCTTAAATCCACTGAGAAAGAAATTTGCATCACAAGAATCAACATAGAGCACAATCTGAATGTCTGAAGAACAGCCAAATGACACCATTGATAGCAGTGACCAGAACTCTGGAAGGTTAGAGAAATGTCAGCCTAGCAAAAAAAAATGCTAAGGTTTAAAAATACAACATTAAGAGGAGCTTTCTCGCCATGTTCAATGTGTCTGTCCAGATTAGACATGGATTGCGCCACAGCTGTAAAACAGTTGAACTCTAGCCCTCCTTCCCAGATTCTTTTTTTTTTTTGAACATTAAACAAAATATTTTACATATAATTAAATTGACTAGTGACAATTTTTTTTTGAAGATGAACAAGTGTGATATATGCAAAAGGCTTGTAAATATAAATGTCAAGTTGTAATTTAATATAATTTAATATGACCAGTAAACTTATTTACTTTCTGTCTTTGTATTAATGATAAAGTAAAAAAGATAAATATCAGGCACCATGATGTGTCTGACACATTATTATTTCTCTTCTATTTACATATGATACTTTGCTCCTATGAATACATCAATGTATTGTTTATCGAATGACATTTCAACACATGGAGAGGAAAAGTGGTCAGCCATGTAACCAGGGTTTGCAGTTTCACTTTAATCTCAACTCCTCTACCAGATGAGCTAGTTTCTGAAAGAATTCCAGTACATCAGCCACTTCCTCAGTCTGTCAATGGTATGCATCATTCACAGGCTTGTCTCTGAGTTTCTGCTGCCTAAGACATGCGCTTGGCAGTTTGTCGTTGGGGAGATAATCCAGAAATACTCCTAGGTTGTTCTATTTCATGCTGAATGGTAGATTTGAATTCCACTAGTCCTTGACCTTCTTCATTCTGTTTTACAATCTTTGATTTATCATGGAAAGAAATACTTTAACAATAGTCTGGATGAAAAGAAGCAATACATTTGTTAAAACCTGTAAGAACAAAAACATAGAATCAGAGGAGTCTGTCAGTTTGGTCTTGCTAACAGTTAATTCTGTGACAGCAGGTTTTCACTGTTTTTAGCTGTTTCCCAACAAAGTCAAAAAAGGCTTGATTTAACTGCGGGTGTGAGGTTGTGTGTTGTTGCGCACCAAGGATTGTGTGGAGCTCAGTACAGATGGTTTTGCCATTTGCCTTCTGTGAAGAGAAGGGGGCTGTGTTTGATGTTAAAGAGGTCAGCTCTGATCCTGATAAGTACTGGGTCAAGAAAGTGACACATTGGATTACTCCAAAGCATCACGGATATATCTCCTGCTGTTTTAGGACACTGTAAGGGTTTGTGTGAGATCAGCAGTTCAATCTTATGACAAGACTATTCATATTATTTGAAAGAAAAGAGAGGTAGAAGTACATTATAAAACAGACCTGGATTTATTATTTATTATGTATTAATTTATGTGGCAAACATCAATACATGAGCTCACAAAAAGACAGACCCTTCAAATTATCAAAGTCATGCTAAGAATCAGAAGAAATGTGCCTGCTTTATTTTTAAACACCAAAATTTGCTCCATGTGGGTTTGCTAACAGCACGATGAAACAAATGCTCAGACAGCATGAATCACTGACGAATGTGTGGTCGGATGTCTGCTGTTTTCTTTTTTTTTATTTACAGACTTATCAGGTTTGACTCACATATTCACTCCTAATTGGTCACATTTGTCAAGCCGCCTGAACATTGCCAGGACTGAGAGCCAGAAGGCTAGTGAGCACAGACCAACAAACTCATCTGTTATTGGTCACCTAGAAAGGAGGGATATGCACTGCTTTCTGAAAGTTTAGTTTCTTGGAACCCTGAGTATTTTGATCCATCTCTGCAAAATCAAGCTCTCATGGAGATGCTTATGAGAGCGGAGTGTATAGATGTGTGTGTTGCCTGTACTCAATGAATAAAACACCTTAAATTACAGTAAGTTCAGACAACAAAGTAAATGTCAAAGCAATGTACTCTGCTGACAGGAAAAATGGATTATGTTGGAATTCTGCCATGGAAAACACAAAAGGCCTTCCTGCCCTATTTTAAAGGATTTTCAATGTATAGAGTGGATTAAAATTTACAAAGTCAAGCAGCGTTTGCATATTTTTAATTATAAAAGGCTCAATGCAAAATTAATGCACCTGGGGAGGCTAAAATACAGTTATTACATTATCTCAAATAATTACAAACTAAGGAACCAATCATATGCTGGCAACCAAAAATGCAAAGTATAACATGAAAAATACATAAATGATTTATTTATCCAAAAGCACTGAGAATCAGACTGACTAATGAAAAAGGTTAAAAAGTTAACAAATGGATGAATCCTAAGTACTTACAAAGAATGGGATCATTCTAGGCATGTTTGGCTTGTAGTGCAACACTGAGCTGACTAAGGCAAACTGGTTGCCACATTAATGACTCCAATAGTGTGATAATTGTGACTATAGTTTATAAACCTGTGATGCATGCTCAACACTGACGAGGCCATTTCCGTAAGAGTTGAATTGTCTCCAATAAAGAAAAGACATCCAGGCGTCTTCGGCTTAAAGAGGCAGTATTATGTATTGTCCAGATATATAGTTTCAGTTTATAGCATAATAAAATAACTGCTACTTTCATTTATTAAAATATGCTCACACATGACTTAAAAGAAATTTGACTTTGCAAGTTAATACTTTAAAATTGAGCATCTGTCTCTTTAAGAAACTGCCACAACGTCATAATGTTATTCAATAGAAGTGCTGGACTAAGAAGCGGTTCCTATGATGAGCTCAGCAGAAGCTCATCAATTAGCTAATACCACCAGATACTTGCTAATTGTTGCTGCCACTAGTCTGAAGGAGCTAGTTGGGAGAGTCACAGGGAAGGAGTGCTCTGTTTATTGTTGTTCAGGTTAATGTAGAAAACTATGGCAGTCCCACTATGAGTTTAAATGTTGCTTTTAGACTTTTTCAATGTGTAAGGAATATGCTCGTACAATATTTCTGTTCTTAAAAATCTTTAACTTCTTCAAAATTTCTACATTATCATTAATCTGTTTTACTTTGTCAAAAAGTATTTCAAAAACCTCAAGGCTAATATATTTAGCACGATTGAGATTTAATTTTTTTTGACAAAATCGTTTTAATAAATCCTATAAGCTACTCAGCTGTTCTATTGTCTACATTTGGGTAGACAATAGTTTAAATTGTTTGTCTGGTGCTCTAGACAAACAATTAGACAAGGATTCAATTTCTTGTCAGAGAAAAATTGCAAAAGCAATGGGTGAGATATGTTATAATGACCTCAGGTTTCCACTTCTCCCAAATAGTGCCATGAATAAGAATAATGGAACTCATCTTATGTGCTGTCACAATTTTTCTTGAATTTATTTTTCCTGAGTTTATTTTTCAGGACCAGTCCGAGTGAGACATCACTGACAGAGTGAGTTGTGAAAACCAAACACATGCAGATTCTCATCTAATGCCTCATGATCCCGCATAATCACTACACACTGACGATTGTAGTAACATCCAGCCAGCTTTTCTAACATTGATTATAAAACAGATAAAATCCTACATACCTGTAATATAGTAGCTATTAAAATTTCAGTAGAATGCCTGAAATGATAATAATTTTAACCACTAGTTCTTGCTTAAGGGATTGTTTTGTTCGAAGGTATACTGTATTAATCAGCAGCAGTGATGAAAAATGACTACTTGATTCCTCAATTGGCTTGTCAGTGACAAATGTTTCTAAAACATAATGCCCTTGATATTCATCTTTTACATGGACTCATTGTTGATCTTGTTGACAATAAAGTCATTTGGAGGAAAGTCAAGATTTATGGCAGGTCTGATCTATGAGACTGAACTGTAGGCAAAAATGACAGCAGGCCTACTTCACTTTATTAAAAGCACATTTTGATATGTGGATGGCATAAACTAACCAATCTTATAAGCAACTCATTTCTGAGGGTCATCGAGCAGAGAGAGGACACACCACAGATGGCTTCAAGCACACACTTTACAGAAGGGACTCATCTGACAAGTGTAATAAAAGCACAGAAATCTGTGCGGGTGGTGTTGGCATACTTGCATCATACAGGCTGTCGCACTTGCTATAAGAATAACTAAACTTATTAGGCTGTGTGAACAAATTGTTCACTGATCGCTATATCGTGACACAAATATCAGAAATTGAAGATTACTCATACATTTCTCACCACTTTTTGCCCAAAAGTGTTTTAATTATTTAAACTTATTTACATTTTCATATTGTACACAGTTTCAATGTATTTGAAAGGATATTATGATATAATCAAACAGAGAGTAATAAGTAATTGTGAAATTAACTTTGAAATTGTGTAAAAAGGTTTGAAACACATTTGAATTAAAGTCAAGAGAATGAACATTTTGTTGAAGCATCCTTTGTCCGTGTGAGTAAAACGGTAGCAGTGAAACTACTTCACATATTTATAGATTTTTGCAAATCTAGAAACATGTGAAATTATTATCCATTTGTCTCTTCAAAATAGATATTTCAGTTCTGAACTTTGACTGGGCCATTCTAACACAATAATATGGCTTGATCTAACCTCCAATGTAGCTCTGCCTGCATGTTCTGGATGTCGAACAGGTAAAAAAGACTAACTTTCAAATCAAATTCAACCTGTAGGAGGATTTCTTCAAGGATTGCTTCACATTTAACCTAAAAATTGTGGCATACAAATGTATGCCACAATAGAATAGATCATGTACTGCTTTATTCTGGTCATTACAAAAAGTGTTAAAAATATTCAGTTAAATTTATGTTCTGAATGCAACTAAATCTGAGAAAAATTAAAGCAGTATAAATAATTTCACTTATCACTGTGCATAACTTTTACCCCAGAAGTAATTGCAAAACAGGAGGCAAAAAACAACCTCAACCTACTACTATCCCTACATAATTATTGTTGGTCATCTTGTACAGTAAACTTTAAGTCTTAGCTTAAAAATCTTAAGATTATGGGTCTGGATTATATCATGTATTTCAAATGAATGTGGATGAATGTCAAAGAACACACAAGTCTTGGTGTTGGTGTGGTGGAAGCAACGGGAAGCACAGAATTTGTGGCTTTGTTGCAATGAACACCTGACAGTGGCATGACGAATCAGGGAAGGAGATGTAGTGACTCATAAGAACTAGTCGGGATGGCAATGTGGGTGCATCTGTCATTATTTTCAAAAGTCTCAGTTTTTCTATGTCACATCATTTTTTCCACTCAATTTATTTACTTTTCAGACCACTTCAGACAATCTTGCAACTTTATGCTTTGACTTAACTAATTTACTGGAAGACAGGCAATGGTGTTGCCCACTGAAACTAAGCCTTGCCAGATCAATAAAAATATATTTTTTTTACAATACTGCCATGTAGGAATATGTTTTAAAAAGTAAGCCCAAAGTTGTGTAACTCGTATGATGATATGATTGTAATATAATTTCGGTTTATCATATTTCTTCCACTGCTAAAAGGATCAAAAGCTCCTATAAGCTGCAGTGTTTTCATCTGTTTCATTGAGTGTCATCTGTGTGGATAAGCAGTGGGGTGAAGGAGGCAGAGGTCTAACAGATCTTGTCAAATGAGGACTATGTGTGCATTTTACACTTGTCTGGATGGGAACAGTCTTATGTGAAGCAAAAACTTCTGAAATGAACTCATTTTGAATAAAGAAACACGCATAAACTCTTAGAATCTGTACTTGTAATTTAGTTCTTTGGGTAGATAATTTCTAGCTTGAGGCTAAAATATACATTTACAGCATTAACTAACAAGTTATAGGAAACTATTTTAGTTGTAGATATTTACAAAAATGTAGCTTAGGGTTTCACCAGTATTACCCAGCTCAGAGGAAGTTTTATTGCTAAAGAATTTGGTTGGCATTTTTGACTAAATGTCATAATAAAACAATAAAAACAGATTTTTTGATTTGACTCATTTCTGCTGTTCTTTTTGCTAAAGGTACCATATAGTCGATTTTATATAAACATTGTTATTAATTGATGTAATTCTGTATTTACATGTCTGTGACTCTTGAATATTCTGAATCTAAACTACTCCTTTGTTACTCTTGTTGTATATTTTGGAGTCATTATTTAGCCAGGTAGTGTTTTTCCATTTGTATAAAAAGGTATGAATAATTTTCAATGCACTGCAGTTCCTGACCTGAGGCCTCCCAGCTTACTAGATCAATTCCTATAACAAGATAAAAGCCACATAAAGAAAATAAATTGCATGCCAACTGAATTCTCAGTTTTCAGACTAAAATTACCTGATTAAGTTTTAATCAATTTAAAGGAACTGGGAATCAGAAAATTGGAAGTTGGAGTTTTTCCCATTTTTCATTCACCT
Organism: Poeciliopsis paucimaculata; assembly: GCA_903067055.1. Lineage (NCBI taxonomy): Eukaryota > Metazoa > Chordata > Actinopteri > Cyprinodontiformes > Poeciliidae > Poeciliopsis > Poeciliopsis paucimaculata. The sequence continues at coordinate 37,430 of CAEGAD010057235.1, read as the reverse complement.
CATGCCACAGATGCTGCAGGAAATTGTCTAAATTTCCAACCTCAGAGGACATGGCAGGCATTTAGCATGGATGCCAAGGCGTTTCTAAAGAGACAGATGGCTTGAACAACTCTCTCTAGCTTCACTATGATTTCACCATGTGGAAGGAGCTCAAGGCTGCTTTAATCACAGAACACGACAAGGTCCTGGAGCAAGAAAGCTGTGTGTTGTCTAAACAGGTACATGCAGCCAGCATTTCAATTTCTACCACAGGTATGAGATTTTTTTATTGGGCCCTGGATTTATGATCTTATTCTCCTTTTTTGTTTTCCTTTATAAATTCATATCTTTCATATTCACATTATCCTAGTTCTCTAAGGACATCACATGTTGATCTGGGTATTGAGTGTCTGTGTTTTTTAATAGCTTCATAAAAAATGCAATTGAGACTATAAGAATAATGAAAGAATAAAGTTCACAGTACTGCTTTGAGCATAAATCTGCTCCTTCAACAAAAGCTGTTTAAGTCTTTATGTAAGCATGCAAAGGGCTTCTTGAGGGCTGAGGACAGGACATGCTTTTACTCTCAGACTGAGAATTTGTTGACAACTTTGGGATGTTACAACAGCTCAGTTGTGTTGTTCAGACTCATTCTACTTCCTGGCACGAAGAGATTCTCCCGCACTCTTACTTCTGAAGTAAATTATTAAGACTTACTTGGTTTTAGTCTGATTAAAGAGGGCCAGTTACAAACATTTGAGATTGGATTATGGAATTTTTATGACTGAACTTGAATTAAATTAACATTCTCTTTTTGTTGTTTTTAAACAAATACAGTGCTGCAGAATTTCCCCGCAGTTTTCCTCGGATTTTAATTTTTACTGTGTTTACTTGTTTCAAGTCATCATATGAACTGATGTCGCACAAATATGACCAGAGCCAATAAAATGCATTTTGAAATGATAATTGAATTTGAGAGAAAATCGCCCAAATCAACTGTGCCTGCTAAAACAAAGAAAAATAGAGTTGCTAAATAAAAAAAACAGTGACTCATGACAGTTAAATCAAGGAATATTTGTCTCTAGCAATTATTAGGGTTAAGTTTCACCAGAAAGACACTGATTACTGGCAGGCCTACAGAATCTACAGAATCAAGAAATTACTTACATAGAACATCTCTCAGAGCCAGAAATAGGCTAAAAGATTGCGATTAGATCATATTACATTCAATTTTAAAGAAAATACAAGTCAACAACAGATGAGGTTCAAAGGATTTGGGACTCCAGCAAACCATCATCCACATGGCAGTGGAACAGCGATGAACCTCTGCTTAACATGTTCAGCATTGCTCAAATCATTTAGTTAAGGTCACTGTTTACAATTCAGTAAAGAAAAAACTACTTGGATTATGCAGGACAGTTGCACCTCTGGAAGTGTCCTAGTCAAAGTTAGCTCACTGAAGACTTAAATAGGCCTTTGTTTTTTTACTCAAAAACTGTCCAACGTGGCTCAGCTTAAGTTATTTTCCAAAGAAGAGTGGAACACAGAGTCTTTACAGCGACGTAAAAGACTCTGTGTGAGATCAAAAATGCCTGATGTGATTGCCACCAAGGGTTGCACAACCACTTTTTTAGGGTTAGGGATGAATCATTGCAATGTTTGATAACTTTTTCTTTTTACTTAACAAATGGAAATGTTATTTGAAAAGCTAATCTGAAATATTTAAGTATAACAAAAAAAAATAAAAAATCAGAAGAAATCTATAAGTGGACAAGCACTTTTTCACAGCACTTTAGCACTGCTTTTTCTCTAATGAAACACTCCAGTCCCCTGCAGCTAATAGCGAGGATGATGGATTTGATTTCCAATGAAGTGGTCATGTCCTGGACAAATTGGCTCAGATGTTTCTTCTATTTTTTTGGCCGAGAAGTGGTCACAGATGTGGATCTAGTTCAGACTCAGGCGAAAATGCACTGGCTTAGATTTTGAATAAAACATGAGGCACGGTTCATTTGTCTTATCTTGTAAAGGAACACGTGTGATTCTTTCAAAGTCAGCCAAAGTGGAAAACACATATTAGGGATGCTTTCATCATATTGATTCACACCTCCTTTGCATAATTTAGGCCTTGCTTGCTTTATTTGACTTTCTGTGCTCTGTGTCTTTTTTTTTACCGGGATAACTGAATAACATTTTAATTATTCAATATGACTGTCAAAATCATTTTCAGTAGTAACTTTATCAAAATGTGGCCACTATGGTCAAAGAACTTAACAAAAAACAAACTTCTTATTTGTGATAAGTGACTACAGTTCGGGGTTCTTCTTTACCAGCAAAAAAAGGATCCATAAAGCAGCACTCATTGGAATGACCAATATTCAGAAAGTAGAAACATTAGACCAAGAAAAGATAACAAAAAGATAATTTGTTCTGACAACTGTATGTAAGTGCACTTCATTCAAGTGTTTTTCAGCTTTGCCAGGATTTTAAAACGGAAACAAAATGTCACCCTGAGATAACAAGAAAATGGTTTTGAACATTCAGGAATAACCTGTGAACCACAGAGGGTGCTGGGAACTGCTGGCACACTGGTGTCACTCCCCACAGTGGAACTGGTTTTACACCACAACTCGGATACCAACACAGAAAGTAGTTCATAAACAACACTTTCAAACTGGCCTGAAATCTGCCACTGCACACGTTAACAACATTAAGACCTTCTGGATAAATGTCTTGTATGCAGACAGGACAAAATACAGTATGTGGACAATCTAATAGTGGAGTTCTACTCTGAGACCATTTTTCCAGAGTTATTTTACAAATTACTTAACGTTAAGTTTTTGTGACTTTCAGCCACTGCTACGGATAACAGAACATGGCAACATAGTACCACTATCTGATGATGCAACAATGATCACAGAGTTATCGCGGTTAAAAATAAAAGAGGCTGGCTGCACACACATGCAAAATTAAAGAAATGGCAAATGGAAAAATACATTTTGTCAGATACACCATTTTGATCTCAAAAGAAGTCATAAAACACAAATTGGTGTGAAATTAAAAAAAAAATTCATAAAAGTGAATTTTTATTTTCTTTTGACTCAACTAACCATTAGTATTAGGCAATTTCCTTCGTTAAATTTTCTCCATATCAACAATCTAATGGTTCTTTTTAGAGAATCATTTAAAGTCTAATTTACGGTAGCCAAGATTATTTTGTACCTCGATTAAATCAAGCAAATGTATTCAAAATCTAAGTGAAACAGCGATGTTGACAGGAAAGAGCTTTGGAAAGTTAAAGCATAAACCAGTTTCAAGATAAATAAAAAGCCATGTTGGAAAAAGGAATAAAGTATATCTGCAAAAACTATCTCCATGAGTCTGATAACTAAATCTGTACATATTTGGACTTTTTGTCCTCCAGGCATTTATTAATCTGCAGAAAATTAATCTGTTTATTGATATCATATATATAATATTTTACAGTAACCATAATATTTTACTTAAAGTAAAATAGAAACACTATTTAGTATTCTGGAAAGTGTGAATATGCACATGAGTTCAGAATCGAGTGCAAACAGAAACCCCAGGCTTTCCACTTGATAGTGTTTGCACACAAATTTTAATATATTGCTGAAAGCAAACATGAGATAAACCCTGACAGTTGGAATCGTGCAGCTGGTGTTTGACTTAAACATCACATGAACTTGTTAAAACACTTACATTTCATATTATTCTCTAATTGTCAGGATCTTTGATTTTTATTTTTTTTTTCAATTCACTTTTGTGCAAGTTTGAAAAGAATACTTAACTGTTATTCCTTCTGAAACCATTTGAAAAATGGATCAGAAATAAGCGGGAATTATAGTTTGCAGACCAGGACTTTAATGTAAATGGGGACATGAATAGCCTCTGTCATTAAGTATTAATATCTGGTGGGGTACGAGGCTTACATGCAGTTTGATAATCTGATGCATAAAATAGTGTGATGCATATTGTTGACTGAAAAGACACATTTAGTTTGGGTTTAGTTTGGTGAAGCAGATCCTTTAATATCCATTTTAGTCACAGCTTGGCATCTCTTTTCATAATGTACATTTAAATCCAACCTTAAATAAAAACAAATCCACAAACAGAAATACTGAGCTCCCCCATTTCCCTTTGTGTGAAACTGGTCCCCTGAGAAGTGGAGATTAATCTCTTGAAATTGGCTTTTTGCAATCATAATCTTATTCATGAAAATAAACTGCAATGTAAATGCATTTCCCCTCAAGCACATTTCTCTCAGTCCTGCTCCTTCAGTTTTTCTCAGTCCTCTCCTTTAAAAAAAGACAAGAAATAGGACCTGTGAGGTGCTTTCCTCTCAGTCTTTGGTGGCCTGTTCCCCTGACGCTGCTGCTCAGGATGTTTACAGAACTGAGGGAAGCCAAAGGGACCTGACAGCCTGCTGGGGATTCATTCAAGTGAGGCTACATTTAGAGAAGTGTCGGCTGCAGAACGGCTACATTGGAATCCCTCATTCACTCTGATCACAATTAGCAGTGAATGAAGGGGAGATTACTGAAGGAGCAAAAAGTCACATTTTCAGTAGCTTCTCCTCAGTTAAATAGTCAGTGATTTGTGTTTTACACTAACCATGCATGATATCACAACCACCTGCCAAATGATGTGTTGGTACCTATTTTACAGCCAAAAAATCCTGACCCATTGAGGCATAGACTCCACCAGACCCAGATGGCACCCTGATGTTTTATAATATTCTCTAAGCCTGCAGTTGTGACATGGCGCCTCCATGAATCTGACATGTTTGTCCAGTGAATCCTTCAGATGCTCACTCTCATCCTGCTCCTTAATTCAGTACTAAGCTACTTTTGCTAAGAAAATCCATTCTCATTATTGTAGCCAGGAATCTTTCTTCTCTTGGAATCTTTTATTTAGAAAGTATCCCAAACCACAGTTCTATTCACCTGTGGTAGACCAGGATATCTCACCAGAATTTCAAGCTATTTGTGTTGTTTGCATGTGCGTATGTGTGTGTGTGTGTGTGCATATGTATAAATGCAGTAATACATATTACTGCATTTATACATATGCAGTAATATGTATAAATATTACTGCATAATATTTATACATATTACCACAGAACATTTTGTCAGTTTTTAAATAACTGAATAACAAAACCAAAATACACTACAGATCTGTGGTTGCTGTTAATGTATCAACATTCCAGACCTCGCAGGTCTTCCAGTTCTACCCTACTCTGCATACCACAGAACCAGAATCAAACATGGAGAAGCTGCATTCAGCTTCTAAATACCACAAATCTGGAAAATCCCCACAAGTAAAAGAAACAAAGGCTTGAAAACATATGCCTGTACACAATATGTACAAAATCCACCTAAAATGCTTCCAACAAAGGTGAAGGATGGGGAAAGTTTATGCAGACATTTTTGGTTATACTCTGTTCTGCACTATTTCCTTATTCTGGTCCATTAGACTGTATTTCTGTGCTTCTCTCTCCAACTTATTTCCAGCTGGTTGAATATGTGAAATCATCAGTGAACACTGCCAAAGTGTGGACAGATGTCCCAGCAGCAGCTTTGTTTTTAGTGGCAAATTCATGATGTGATTTTAGTCAATTTAACTACTGCTGAAAAACTGCATTAATCAGTAATTATACAAAATAAACAGTCACTGCAAAAACATTTCAAACTATTTTATTCAGAAGCAAAAAATATAATTATCGTATATGTCTGAATAATTTTTCTGTGTTTGCTTCAGGGTCTTTTTTATCCAGCGGTACTTTTTTGGCCACAATGGTCTTCACCTATTCACATTTAAAATTCTTCAATTGCCGTAAGCATAAGAGACCTGATTACACTGCATTTTCTTTTTCTTTTTGTATATACTGTATGAATATCCAACTGATAATTTTACCGAATTCCATTCACGTCATATTTGCACGGTTAGAGTCAGTGAACATCTTTTACAAAGCTGGACTGACCAGAAGCCTGACAAATCTCTGTGACGGATGTGTGGAAGTAGCAAAACCATATGCTGTATATATTTGTGACAAAATACAGAATGTGTTTACACAATTTTCCTACTCTATGTAAATGTAAGCAGATTTACTTTTTGATAAAGAAAAATACTGAACCAATCACAAAATCAAAGTGAATTATGACATGAATATTATTTCAGACTTCCAGATTAGTCCTGTTGGATTTGATACTGATAAGATACTTGTTTGTAAGAAGGAAAAGAAAAAAGAAATAAAATTGCCTCAATAACCCTGAAGGAAGGTATGTCCTTTTAACATGTGTGTGTATGCAGAGGAATCTGTAATCACAGCAGGAACGAGTCACAAGCCCGATATGAAAGAGAAGCAGCAGGAAATACAATGTGAGACACCAGGGATTAGAGTCGGTAGCCTCCTGCTACACATAGCTGAGATTTTCTGGATATATTTCATTATTACATCTAAAGCTTTACTCAATCATGACAAGAGGTGATAGGATGTGGTTTATAAATGATTATTTTTCAGAATGTTGAATAAACCATAAAGAAAGAACATGATTTGGCAGACACTCGAAGTTACGTTGAGAACAACTTTCATAAAAATGTCACAACAACCTAAAATGAAAGCTCAGGATTCAGGAAACAATATGATTGTGATTGAAGATTACTTTCCTTTTGTTGCAGATGGATCAAAAGTCAGGCTACGAGAAGGTATGTGAGTTCATTAGTGCAAAGCCCTAGGTCATTGTTATTGGTACAAAACCTTCTAGCCCAATGTTAGTTAGCCAATCTAAAAGTTTGACACCCTATTGAATCTATGCCTAACATAATTAAAGCTACTATTAAGGACAAAAAGAGATGGCCAACCCAGTAGTAGCAGGGTGTACTTTAAAAAATTGCCAATTATTCAACATTGAAAGTGCATGGCAGGAAAAGAATTACAAATGCCTAAACACAAACTCTTCACAAGAAGTGTAATTTGACCTAATTGAGTCAAGTTGCTGATGGTGACTCAGCATTTATAACTGCATGTTGAAATAAGACGGAAGTTCAGTCTGAAGGAACAAGCTCAATCTAAACTGATTATGCTGTTGCAAATAAAAATAAAAAAACAATTCTAATAGAATAACAACAAAAAAATTACAATCAAAGGTTTGGAAATGAAAAAAATATATCTTTTTTACAATAAAATCAGTCTGATTGCCAAGAATAACCCAATAATAACAATTGACTTGTATTGTTGGCATTAACAAATAACTGAGGAAGTAGATACTTTTTGATACATCAAAAAGTTGCAGCAGACCGGCCTTTGAGGCCTGGAGTTGCCCACCCCTGATCTAAAAGAACAAATGTAAACCCACAGATGTTCTTGAGTGATGATGATTTATATGCAACATATTAGGATATCAAAGATAAACTCATGCTTCCCTGTTTACTAAATATTAGTGAAATCATCATAACAAAAGTGCTGCATATACATTCTTAAAATGGTTTAAAATCATTTTTTAACCTGTGGTGTGGGTGGATTTTGGTTCAGCGTAAAATGTTTGACCAATTGTTGTCAGCATCTGAAGTCCATACATAAAAGACTCAGTAAACCGAAGTTTCATCATCTGCCTTTTAGCAGTCACTGTCTGTGCATTCAGCTAAACCATCAGAATAATATGGAGAGGAATCAAAGACAACACGCTAGACGAAAAGAGCAGGGCTATGATTGGGTAAAGCAGGATTGTTGGGGCTAATAGAATGAATGACTCTGGGTCTTGTCTTTAATCTGAATACAGGCTATTAACATGTCTGCCTCTAAAGACACCAGAGGATGAAAGGCACATCGGAAACCTTATTCCATCACTCATCTCGTTCCCCTAACACATTAAGGCACTCTATGGCCCTAACAAGCTCTCCCATGACACCTTCATGAGCTTAATGGATTGAATATGTGTGTCAAACAGAACAGTGTGTGTTTTCTAATGAACAGATGTCTTTCACATACGCACAAAATTCTAAAAAGAAACATCTTTACAAAAAAAGTTGTAAAATATGTGTTTTAAATGGTCATAAGGACAGCTTTGATATGCAAATAACAGCAGCCTCTGAGGTGCAATTAGAACTGTTTGAACAATTTTTGAAGTTTTGCAAAGATACCCACATGTCACATTGTGTAAATCTGTGGTCTATTTAAAAAACACATTTATCTCGAAACCAATGACAAAACTTTCATCAGTCTAATAAGTTAGTTCTCAATGTGTGTGTGCGGGCTGCTAAAAAGGTTCAATGATCAAAGCTACAGTGGAGTATGCTCAATCAGTGCTGCATGTCACATGGACTGTGGGATAAAGATGTGCTTTTATACTTTGCAGATTAAAGTCATATGAATTGAAGGTTTTTTAAATAATGAGGGCACTGAAGACACATGTATGTTTTCAGGAACATTGGAAATAGTCAAAAGTATCAGAGCTTCTGAATTCTGAAGAAAGAAAAGTTTGAACAAAGTTTGAAGAGAGCAAAGTCTTCAAACTTTCTCCAAAATTCTCCAAAATTATTGGCACCCTTGGTTAAGATGTGTAAGAAGTCATAAAATAAACTCATCTTCATCATGATCACATAATGACCATTTTAGAAAATAAATGTGACAGTTCGTCCTGTAATCAATGGGTTACTGGTTTAAACTCATGAATAATCATTGTGTCCTTGGGCAAATGACTGTAAGGTAGCCTTGCTTTGGTCAGTCTGCCCCAGGGCTCCAATTTAGCTTCCCACCATCAGTGTGTATGAATGAGTGAAAAAAATAAATAAATATGTATATTTTTAAACAATCACTGGTGCCATATATCCTTTTTTATAAAATAAAAGTAAGGGATTTTTTAAAATATAGACCTTACTTTTAAAGTTGATCAGAGTACCAAGGAGCTATTTATATATATTATTTCAATGTTTTTTTTTTTTTATTCCCTGGGAAAAAATGGTGTGATACATTGGTCACATTTCTGTCAAGGTTGTTTTTGTCATCAGAAATGTGTATGTTAAGCTTACTAAATGCCAGTGAGACTTAAACTGGAACAGGAATCAACAAATACTCAATATGAAACTAGAGAAGAAAAATCTGGAAAAGCCATTCTTCTCAACTTGTAAGTTTGGTGAAGGATTTGTGAGGTTTTTTTTTTTTCTCTTTCAAAGGAATTGAGAACTTTGTTCAATTTGTTTTTAGTTTGAGTAGCCTGACAAGAAAAAACAAAAGATTGGTCTAAAATCTAAAGCGACTGTGCAAAGAAGAAGAAAAACCTTCCTCTCCACATGCTCTTTGTAGAATCTAATAAGGTGTGGTCCTATATTGGCAAAGGTGATCACAAAGTAACAGCACAAATGCTAATAAAGTTGTAAAATGTCTTATTGTTTTAGTTTAATCTTGTCACAAACTGCTCTGGACTCATTGCCTCTAAGCAGTAAAATTTATTTCAAGTTAAACACATGGAAAACGATCTAAGGGGCGAGTTCAATAGAGGGCTTTATTTTCAGGATGCACATGAAATTGATCAAAAAAAACACCTGTAAAGCAGGCAAATTAATATAAATTACTTTAGATAAACTTCACTGTCGGCTTTACAAACTGAAGAACTGCAAAACCTGCATTCTATGAAGCAATCAGCCGAACAATAGGTTTAAATAACAAAGCATAAGAGATAAGTAGAAATTACTATAATATGTAAAATTCAAAATAAATAAAATGTTTTTTCTTTTTTTTTTTAAATGTATCTGTTTCTCATTTTAATTGTTGAGGAAATAGCTCATATTATATTTCAAAAATGTTTTGTAGTGAATTATAAAATATTCCTAGTTTGTTAATACCAAAATCTCTGCATTTTAATAGGGGTGTGCACAATTTACAGACAGTGTATTTGTAAACTGTTAAAACTTTTGAGGATTAGAATAATAATGACGGCATCATGTCATTCCAGCTAGCTCTATCCAAGGCTTAGAGTGTTTGACACATTATTATAGCTTGTGCACCACATCCTCTGTGGAAACATCATTTCTTTTCATTCAGAAATCTTCGAGCTGGCGAAGCTGCCAGTGAAAAGTAATTTTCCAGACCTCCCAATCTCAGATCTCCTATCAGCCAACGATAAGCTGGAAAGCCGTTTTCTAGGATCCCCATTCAGTAGTAGAAGTTCTGGCTCATGATTAATCGCTTTCTACTCTCTCACTCTAAGATGGCCTATGATTTATAAAAAAAAGAAGAAAAAAAAACATTTCAATTCAAGTCAAAGCTTTGAAAATCTCTGGTATTTGTGAACAAAACCTGCCATATAAAAAGGCAGGTGGCCTGAAGAAGTGTCTAAAAAGATATAGATTTAGTTGAAGACTCATGCAGGCAAGCAGCCACGCAGGAGAGACAGTAGGACATTAGCTAGGAGGGAGGGAAATGAGCAGAAGGACAACTAAACGATGGAGCTGCCTGAGGAAGAGAGACAGTTTGACGGACAGGCAGACAGAAAGTCGCGAAGGTTGACAGGTTTGCGTACAGTGAGACAACGTTACCCTGGCAACCCTGTCATTCACAGACTGCAGAGTTCAGTTCAGTCAATCTTTATTGTCCCCAGGGGACAATTAGGAAGGGTTAACATGGAGACACATGAGCAGAGAGACAGACAGAGCACATCGGGTTGACAGGGACAGACAGACAGAAACAGTGACTCAACGCACCATTGGACACTTAACACACATTCCTTCTACTTAAGCCATGTGACAGTCAATGTTGATGTTGTCATAATAACTGAAATAAAGATACACATCGACATTGAAGACAGAGAAATGGACAAAATATCACTAAATATAAAGCAACAACATTAAAAGCTCCTCCATATGCAGAGTTTAATGACAGCTCATTTACTCCAGTGATCGTTAGTTCGTGGCCTCTGGGCCACTTCCAGTCTGTCAGCTCAATTTATGCAGTCTGCAAAATAATATACCAAAGATAAACAGGAAAGCGTCTGATATAGAAATCAGTGAACTTACATCAGAAAAAGGTGCAACTATAACTTTTCTCGTTAAGCCAATCAGAGCACTTCATTAGAGCACGCAATTGTAGCAGTGAAACACAGCAGGCAAACAAGCTCCAGCTGTGTGCAGTGTGGTCGGTTAACTCAGTAGGATGCAGAAAATCACGAAAAAGGAAAACTTCTAAGGTTTGAAACGCACGTAGAGAAAAAAAAAATGTTTTTTTTTTTTTTTTAAGCCAGTGGTGGATGAAGACATTCAGGTTCTACAAAACTCACCTTTGAAGCAATTTTTGATCACAATTCATAATCAGAACTAGGATTAGCTTTATTAACTAAATTTTATTTTAGTGTTAAAGAATTTTAAATATAAACACAAAGTTGATGGCAACAACAATGACATGTCTTTTGTTTATTGTAAAATATGTCTTAGAATAAATTATTTTTTAATAAAAAGTTTATTATTGAAAAATTAAACTTCTCACAATCTGGACTTTTAAGTTTAATCTGTGCTCTCGGTTTTGATCATTCTTCATTCCTCTATACTTCTTGCAATAGACTTGGGTTCCTCAGATTAATCTTCCTTTCTGTTGAGTGTTTATGTTAGTCTCTGGGGTTTTTTTTATCTCTGTGGTTTACCTGGTACTCAGCTTTATTTGTCTTTCCTTCATAGCTGTTTTCAATCTCCTAATTTCCCTTTCCTGTGCTGTCCCGCAGCTACTCCACTTCATTTTGATTAGCTCCTCTTGTTCCTCTATCATTTCCACTCCTTCCTCAAAGAATATAAGCGTGGCTATTCTCATTGTTCTCCACTCTATTCCATGAGCCCTCATTACAAATCCATTATTCCATCCCATGTCTTCTCTGTTGTTCTGTACTGGCTCCAGTTTTATAAGTTTCTTTATTTTTTTATTAAACATGCACTCAGTGAGGATCCTGTCTGCACTTTGGTCAAATCAAAGGTAATCAAACTTTGATTTTGATTTTCAGACATGATTGAATTACTGAAAATATTCATAAGACATTTATGTTACCTGGCAACCTTGGATGGGCTGAGGGTCATGTGGTCATCTTGTCCTCTCAAGGTGTGACACTGTGATTCGGAAAAGACGAGACACACATTGAGCTTCCATTAGCATCAAAAAGAATGGCTTATTATTCGTCTGTGTAGTGAATATACACTATATTCAATACTTTACATACAATACTTCATATCAAATTCTTCAAGTATCGCTGAGTAATTGCAATACATAACCCTTTCATGTGAATACTTCACAAATGGCTTTAAAATCTCTTTAAACTGAACAACATTACGAGTTTTATCAAATGACAAAATCTATCTATTCACAGTTGGCTTTTGATACAATATGCTTTATACTTTAATATTTAGCATTTTAGCTTTCAATTGCATCATTATTTTAGTAAAGTAATGGTATTTTATCTCTTACATAAAAAGCTCTACTCTAACTTCAAAACTGAAAAAAGTGTAATGCTACTTTAATGTTGTGTTTCTTTACTAAATTTCACACATAAGCATTCATTACTTACTCAGCAAAAATCATAACAATATGGTTACTCAGTTATCTGCAATAACCCATAAGAAAATGTCCATTTCACAAATAAAGAGACCAAATCAATGTCCTTTGTGTCAGGACCATTTCAAAATGTGTAAAATACAATAAGTTCAAAGTTAATCCAGTAGTCCTTCAGCTGTTTCTCAGCTAGCTCAATATATTTGCACAAAGTTTGCTACCATTAGAATTAATTAGTCTCCAGAAATTTGTCATTTTCTACACAATACTAATCACAAACTGCATAACATGACTCACTAGTCAATATCCTCTAAATGGTAACAATATATGCATCAAAATACATTTTTACTGACCTGAGTTACAGAAAAGATGAGATAAACACATTAGCAAGTAACAGGAAGGCTTTTTCTTCTTCTGTGTGCCCAACCTTCTCTGTGCCACCAATGCCACTGGCGCCCCCCAGCGGTTGTATGTGGAATCGTTTTGCGTAACTAAAACAAAAAGAACTCATCATAAACAAAAATTGAGGATATTAAAAGGAAAATAATGTTGATGTGTCATTTATGGCAAGTATAAAAAACATTTATACTTGTCATTTTCATTTACTTATAACTTGTTTTCTACTTCTCGACACTTACCAAATACAACAAATTATGCAAGTGGGACTAAAACAAACCTTTTTGCTTTGTAGCAAAAAGTAGATTTTGCTAATCTACTTTTTGTAGAAAAAAGTAGATTTTTTATTTTTATTTTTATTTTTGTAAAAAATAAAAACAAAAATAAAAATAATCAAATATTAGGAAAATAACTGTATGTCTACTATCAAATATGTTCAGGATCCTTGATATCCTAGGAACCATGTTAGCATGGAATTGTAATATCGTAAATGAATACAATTGTTAGCACTACAGTACATACAAGCCAGTATAATTTTTGGGTGCTTAAATACGTCTTTGTATAAAATGCTGACTGTCATCCTAGGCAAGCTCAGAGAAGAGCTGATGCTCCTTCACATCAGAAAAAGCCAATAAAGGCTCAGAATGCCCCCTGGGTGTCTTCCCTTGAAAGCTTTCTCACTGGGAGGAGAACCTGGGGCAGAAACTGAATTTGCTTGAGGGACTGGAAATCCTCTCTGGCCTGAGAATGAATTGGGATCTCCCAGAAACAGTTGGAGCCTTCCATTGGGGAGAAGGATGTCTTAGATAAGTGGAAGACTGACCATGTTAATGTGCTGCAGGTTTCTTGATAGAGGATGCACTTTTGGACGTTGGGCTCAATTTACAGTACCCATTAAATAATTTACCAAAGTATTTACAGTGTGAGGGAGCAAAGTTTTTGGCAAGCAGTGTTCTTGCTTGAGGCCATTCAAAATGAATGAAGTAAAAACTGAAAAACCTCACAAAACCCCCAAAACCCCTGATCTCCAGGAGGTAACACTGAAAACTGCCACAGGCAGTAACACAGCCAAAGCTGCTGGCAAAATGCCCTGGGAATATATTAAGGGTTTGTTGGCTTTTAATGGAGATGATTTTTTTTCTTGTTCTGCCATTCATAGTGTTGTACATGTAAAAATGTGTGTGTATGTGCCATTGGCTATGTATGTCTGTGTGTTTGTATGCAATTAAACTGAGTTTATCAATGCTCCTAGATTTAGTTGAAGAGATTGGAACAAATGTGTCTTTATGACAGATAAAGTTTGGTTAAAGTCTATTCTGTAGTCTTAAAAATGGAGTGATTTGAAATAGAAAATGTCTTTGTTATAATACCCAAGAAACCTGCAATACTGATGCCCAAGACAGCTTCAACAGATTATGAAAGAAAGTCTGGGTCCTTCTCAGCAAAAATATGAAGGTTTGGGGGATGGGTGAGATAAGAAGAAAGTTGCAGATTAGAGAAACAGGAGAGAACTAAAATAAAACTGTTGAATGGGCTGCCAATACAAAGCATGAATCAACATGAGAAAAAAATCCCAAAAGTGGTGACAATTTTCTGAAACAGATGTCAACAGGAAAACAGGAATTAAATGAAACACAGGCAGCAGACCAGGAGAAGAGAGAACACCAAACAGTGCAAAGACCAACATTACAGAACCAAATACCAAAATTCAAAAGTAATGTCCTATGGATCACGACAGCATTAACAAGAGGAAGAAAACTGCATTCTGTCATTGTTTGAAGTACTATTGTTACCATTAGCAGTCATCTAAATGAAGTAGAGTAGCAACAACAGACGGAAACAACGAATAGCTAAGCCTAACACATCCATCTAATGAACTGACTGAGCCTTGTTAGTCTGCATCAGCCCTTGAAAGAATCATAAACATTCACTCTTCACTTACAAAATATTCCATTTTCTAAGTCTGTCAGTCATTCCTCTAGCTTTTGTTCATGCAGAATGGACATGATGCACTCCATACTGGTTTTCTATGTATATTCAATAAGTATAAACATCCATCTATATATGACCACAAGATCGCTTTTATTCACTGCCAGATGGTTTAACAAACATTGACATCCAATGGAACACACGCACACACACACGCCCATGCTCTAAGTTGATTCACAGAAGCACCTGTCCTGCCCACCTACATCTCCACACTCATGTTTACTGCTGTTATATGCACAATACAAGGAGCTATTACACCAGCTCGCTGACGAGCGACAAGGTAATTTCCTCCTCCCTCCGGCCTCCTATGAAAGGAAAAATAAACAATGCACAGATGCCACTGGATGTGTTATCTGCACAACACACCAAAGCTATTTTCATTTTTTTCATTTGTATTACCCGCTACAGAGTGGCACCTTTTTAAATACACATATTTTTTTATGGAAAACAAAATTTTGAGCCACACCCAGAGATGAAACAGACATGTGCAAATTAAAGAAAATACAGTTGAAGACTTTTACATGAACATAACAAGTCTAATGTAATCTATAAAACATCGTGCAGATAGTAGATGCTGCTTAAACAGTATAGAATAATTGATATTAAATAGCAAATTAAAACTAAAGCACCATAGACCATGTGCTACTATGGACTCAACTTTATGTCTTGTGATTTTAAGAAAGTGTCTTGTCAGTGAAAAATCCAGTCTAGAGTGGAAATATGTAAACATTTAATCTAATTTACCATTCCCTCAATTTCTCTTTTAAATTTTACATTTTCAGCTCAACAGACAATTTTTTCTTTAAATTGATATTACCACAACTGAAATAAAGAAAACAGAGGAATTCATTTATTCCTACTAAAAATCACATATATGAGAGTGTCATTCTTTAAATAAAACTTATACAGTAAGTCTCTACCACCTCTTCTCTGAGCCAGCCATATCACTGCTATAATTCTTTAACGCTAATCCAGAATGTTCTCCTGGAAGTGTTATATTAGTGTAGTTCATCTTCTACTGTGTGTTTCCATCAGGATCTGCTGATGTTGCTCCCACTCAGCACTCATCACAAATCCTCTTCCATATCACATGAGCCTTCATCTTCAGTGGCAGCTCCTCCACTTCTCATACACACTCCCCTTACAAAGTATGTTTTGTTTTTGATCTTTGTTCCTCTGAAGAGGTTGTATTGTCATGTAAACTTTGAAGAGAGTAGATGGGGGTCTTTCTGTTCAGAGTAGTCTTTTTCTACCAGATAGGAGCTTTTTGTACAGTGGCTTCCTGATGCAACATGCATTTCTCACAAGAAAAAAAAAAGCCAATGGAAAAAACTGGACTTTCCATGCAGACATTATCTTACTTTTACAGTTTTGTAGGTAAATCAAAGTCACATTTTTATTTCACAATCTTAATGTTCATTCCAGCTGATGGGAGCAAATGACAAAGGTTTGTCATTTGCTCCCATTCATTTTATTCTTTAAGAAATAAAATGAGAAACATGTGATTCTGAGAAATGCTGCAGGCTTCCAATGGCTGACCTTGTCTGGCCAAGAGTCCCCTGCTGAGCTGCTCTGCTGTTTGCTGCACCCTGCCGACTCTCTCCATTGTCTGGCTTCCCTTCCTCCTGGCCACTCTTGCTCGTTAATCATGATTAACATACTGCTGGAAGTCATTCATTACTAGCTACCTCCTAACACCTGTGGTCACAGACCCTCGACACAACTCAATCAATTCCTCTTGGCTATCAGATACGATAAAAATGAGGAGCAGATTAGAAGCATTTTTTTCTCTAAGTCAAAAATTGTAAGTGACTAAAAGAACAATTCTGTCATGCTTGGAATAGCCGATGTATTACATACCATTTTTTAAAATGTTTGCACCACATGTGTTAGTATTTATATATTTTAATTTTATTGTTTAGTAAGAGGTACACAATTGCAGGGTTTAATTTTTTTTTCCATAACTACCACAGTCAGTGACATATGTCATGAAAAAATAAAACTCGACAATAACATTCCACAGAGAAGCTGTCTTGAAGTAAAACACAGCGATGGTGAATAAAAGCTATTATAATGGCCTGTAATGTCAAGCTTTTAGGTTATCATCTCATCATATTTTGGCTGATAATTTTAGAGTCAAAACTCTTCACTGCTGATCAGAATAAACACAGTCCTCAGATTGCTTTAGTCCAAGGACACATACACTCAACCCAGAGAGATTGATATTTAGCCAGACAGACTGGTAAACAGGTCGAGTTACTGGCAACGGTACAAACCAAAATACTGGCAAACAGACAGACCTGCAGCATCCAGGGGATTGGATTGATTGCTGAAGATTCATCTAATGACTTGGCAGTCAGCAGTAGCAAATACATTGACTGTTTGGAAAACTAAACCAGTTAGCTTTTTTTTGGTGGCCAGCTGTGAACAGCTTTTGGTTACAAAAGAGCTGCAGTGTGTCTGACAAGAAAAAGGACTTTCAGTAATGTGAGACTTTTAGTATATGAGAATCCAAAAGAACAGCACTTTCAAGTCCTTGTTTTAACAAATGATGTTTGAAACAGTGGCAGAAAAAAAACATTAGGAATATATTTAATTTTATCCTGAAAGCTTAAAATAATTTTAGGAAATTTAATTTCTGTTTTATTTACAAAAAGCCGACAGACTTCTTTACTGAAACCATACTGAAAAGAGTAATGACATTAATAAATTGTAAACCTATAACACATAATCACTTTCATTGGTTTTTCTTGAGCTCTCATTTCAAACCTTGTCTTGAGCTGTGAGGGTTGAACAGGCCAGTCAATGATCTATCCTCAAGGGAGAGTTGGCTCACACTGCTTTAGAAATAAGCTTATCTGCTTTTGGTGAGCACACACAACCATGGCTCCAATCAAACAGCCAAAGGTGAGCACTGGCAGTTTAATTGGAAAAGTCTTTTTTTACACCATTAAAGCAAACACTTTTTGCAAGACTGAAAGGACCGCAGGTGCTTCCAGTCATTTAATATTGCCATGGCAGGTGTGTCAGGCACCAAACACCACGGAGAGCTGGTAATATCTCTGAGATGCCAGAGAATTTGATAAAATGGCAGTTTTGAAAATTGACTGGCTAAAGCCAGCTCATTCCACTTTGTACCAGAGTCTGAGAAATTATTCTCCCAATAAATCGCACCAGTTCAGGATGTTAGAAATTTAAATAGCATGACAAGCAGTTTGTGGAAAGCTAAAAAGTGAATTTCCATAAAACATCCCCTATATTAAAATTTTCAGAAAGGTACAACAACTTCTTATGATGACAAGGTTAGCAGTGGAGATACACACACACTCAACATATCAAGTGAAATATTTACCTAAAAGTTTTGCTGCAAGAGTAGCTACAGGGAATCACTGAAGCTTTGGGATCCATGTAGTGAGTTTAAGCATTTTTGGTTCAGGATTTCAATAAACTATTTATGCATTAAAGGGCAAATATTTTAGAGCCAGAAAATAAAAATAAAAAATCCTCTGTGACTGCTTACTGGCAACACAGAAAAGGATGGAGTGACTAAATACATAAATATCATATTTGTTCAAAACAATTAGTCCTGTTCGGAAACGTAGGAATGAAGGAAAAACATTAAACCGACTGAAGAAATCAACACGCTCACGCTGACAGATGGCTCTCTACAGGGAAGTCAACAACAACATTATTAAGGTTATTGAAGATGTTACTTGAGAACAAAAGGTTATTTCAGGTAATAAAATATGTTGTTTTATTATGGTTCATTGTTTTTAATCATCTTTGGGTGTCTTCAGTCAGCACAAAGCATCTCTTAATGTCCAGTTCATTAATTAAATCAATAACTCTCCAAGCACTCAACCTGCATGTTTACCTACAGTAAATTAGCTGCAGCAGCGAATTTTTACTTTTTTAACTGTCTCTCCCAAATGAATGACATAGACTTCATGTCAGTATTTTGACTTGCCTTCTTACCACCCTATGGTTAGCATTTTGTTGAAGGCAGTTGTTATAGCCAGTTTAAATATTATTGTGAGAAAACTAGTTAGAGTCAGACCTATGGTGCTTTATGGTGTTTTTCAGATAGTTATCATAGTTTAGTTCAATCATGTGATTAAAAGGGAAACTTTCTGCTTTTTTCTTTCATAGCAGCCTGTTTTACACTTGTTTATCAGAGTAACAATACTGGTCAGAACAGTAGCAAAGATTGCAACTGCTAGTCCAAAATCTGCAAGAATTTTATATCTCTGGTGTTCTTCTTTTTCTCCTTCTCTTTTTTTTTTTTTATTTGTTTTTTTTGCTTTAAGCAGTTTACCTCAGACAGGAAAGTGAATGTAACCATGATGAGCTGAAAGCCTGAAGACAGCACAAGAGTGTAAAAAATTATTCAACATAATTTCTTATGTTGAATAAATTATTTAAAAAGGGCATAAATAATGCCATTTATTATAAATTATGCATGGAAAAAAGGAGGATGGAAATCTTGCTAAATAAATATCCAAATATAATTTTCCAATAATTATATTGCAATAATTATTAATCTCATTAGAAATTTGTGAATCCCTCATACCAAGTCCCAATTCTATATTCAGTTTCAGCGTTATAGCAGACCCTTTCATCTTCTACATTTTAAAATGCAAATTCTCCTTCCTTTTTCCCTCTTAAAATTTGCATTCATGCTACAAATCAAAAATCTGGGTCAGTCTAATCAGCAGCAGGGTATGTTTTACCTTTTCTGCTCAATGAGAAGAAACACAATTTGACACTTTCTCAAAGAGTGATTGATTGCAACTGTATTCCTGTCAACATTGGCAAAAAGATAACAGTTATTAGCTTAATTTTAATGCTCAGGTCAGATTTTGTAGAAGTTTGAAAAGTTTAATGTGACCTGGTTTTACTTGAGTAAAACATAAATTTTGGAGCTCTATCAAAGTGATGGGCTTGGGGGAGATAAATAATGACAGGTCATTTTCTTACATTATACATATGCCATTATCAATGCTTTATGCTTGGGTCAGGGTTGCAATTGTATCAAGGTAAGTAGACTTTCCCCTGCAGCTCCTACCTAATGTATTATCTGCCTTAAAGAAAGAACCATGGCAACATCGCCCCCAAAAGAACATCACAGATTGTGAAGTTTTCAGTACCCAGATAAACCAAAAAAAAAAAAGCTCAAGTTTAATCTGCACTCATAAAATTCCTTGAAGAGATTAAATTTCTCATTTATTTCACACCTTTGAGGCCATTCTTTCTTCTTCTGGCAAACGTAAACCAAATGAGACACTAATGTGCATAGCTCTATTTGAGCTGGGGAACAGAAATGAAAAAGTGCTGAAGTGCAAAGCTAAATTAATCCTATGCATAACACCTCTGTGGTCTCAGAGGAGCCACCAATTCTGCCAGGAATATATTGAACTTTTGACGATAAAGAGCTGTTGGGAGTAAAGTTCCCTGACCCATATGTGTACCTTGGTGAGCTGTCCTATATTACTTTGAGGATCAAATTATCTGCAGGTTACAAATTTAAATGCCTGTTATTGATGGGAACCTCTTTTCAAAGAAAGCAAGTGACTGTTAATTTAAAGAGAGAAGAGGAACTAGGATAGAAAACAATTATGATTCTAAACCAGACTTCACACACCAAACCATTCAGGTCCTTTTTTACTGTGTTTTACATTTATTTCACACTAGGTGGCGCAGCAGAGTAAATGAAACAACAAGAAGTTTCGGTCCAAGAATGAAGCAACTGGATATAAAACATTGATACTTTTGAAACTTTCACCAGGTCTTGGTAAATTCTGGGGTTCTTGGTCTGACCTTGGAGCATTGGTATCTGAGGTGAAGTCTGCAGAGAGGGCAAGAGGTGGGATTTAAACAGGTTCCTGGGAGAACACAGAGAGTCAAAGCTAAACACTGTGGCATGCTGGGACAAAGATTTCCACTGTTATTGATTATTCAATAAAGACTGAGTGTCTCTCCAGAGGTGAGCTGATGAGATAATGACCAACTTTGTTACATTCTTTAAAACAAGCCACAGCAACCACAGCAATGTGAGAATGTCTGGAAATGTGACACTAGACTCTTTCCAGTTTTTAATTATGATTTACAATTTGTAAACAAAAAATAAGAATAGGTATAAAGTTGCTTCATAATAGCCTTCCATGATTAAGCAAATCTCTAAAAAATGCTAAGAACCTTGAATGGTCTTCTAAATGTAATTCCTAAAAGATGTTAGCTTACAGACTCATGATCGTTAGATTGTACCATCAATACAATCAGAACCACAAATGAAGTTTATGATGCATGACGTATTCAATATCTTTGCTTGTTTTGACCAGATTTGCTGCTATATTAAATAATTGTTATTTAATTTAGCATTTTACATAAATGTATTATAAGATATTAATTGCAGTTTCATTTCATTTGGTTCATGAAGTCATTTGAACTTTTGAAATCATGTCAGAGATTAAAAACATAAATCGAACATCGCCATTGAGGAAGAAGCAGTTTATTGCACCATTTCCCTCATTGTAGCAAAACTGTATTTTCATCAAGGATTTTATAATATATATTTCAAATTATGCAACCAGCTGTTGCATTAATGAAAAAAAAAACTTAATGAATTAAGATTTTCTTTCATTTCTTTTATAAACTATGGATATGGTTTGTTGAAAGAGAAAGGGACTTCTGACCTCAGCATAATTTCAAAGAGGAGATCAAACCTTAGAGGGATCCACCCCTCCAAATGAGAAGATATCATGACTGTGTTTTAACTGACAGCAAGGTGGACAGGCGTGTGTGAGAGTGTGTGTTTGTTGTGGTGACTGCAGCTGACCCGGGCCCTGAGCCCAGATCCGGCAACATGCAATTAACATCACTTCATAGGGCAACCTAATCAACAGTTTCACAGCAAAAGAAGGCATCTGCCATTTGAATTAGAGGAAGCATTTTGCTCGTTCTGTTCACATTTATAAGTGTGTTCAACAAGCACACAAATACAGCATGAAATGCTTTATCCGCATGTAAGGGGAGTTTTCCTATAAAACTCAAAAAGCCCTAAAGGAAGCAAACGGTCTTAAATTTTTAACATTATTAATGTAAATCAAATTTATGACTTCTTGAACAGAGGTTTTATTCAAATATTTCAGTTTGCACAGTAGTAGTAACAGGTTTGGATGAAGGAACATCACCTCTGGGGTTGAGTTGAAAGGCCTAATGTTAGATGATTCTTCCACCCCACCAGGATTAGAATTTAGCTCAATCTTCCATGAATATTAAAAAATGGCTTAAATTTGCCCTCCATTAGTTACCAAAGACATTATTAACCGAACCTTATTCCTGGCCATTCTTCAAAGGATGCTTTTTTTTTTTTTATTTATTTTAAATGCACCTTGGTTACCAGCTTAGTTCAATTCACAGAAACATAATCTTAAAATCTTTAGGAAAAAAAATAGCTATGAAAGTTTATGTTTGTCTATGAAAACATATTGTTTTTAGTACAGTTTTTAGTGCTTTCTGAGATTTGTGACATTGACGTGTCCCTGAGGTGGCCGAACCTTTAAAGTCTGTTCAAAAAGATTTCTGAAAATATTTTCTGTGATTGCAGCAACTTGTGAGTATTTTTTTTATCCTAAATAATCCGGAGGAGTTGTACCTTTGAATACTAATGTCCTAATCAGTCAGGTAGGACACTGCAGGCTTGTCGGCTGCCTGAGTTCTGTGGCTATTGTCACTTTGAACTCATTGTGTAAAGTAGAGCAGCTGATTGTTCAGATGATTCATTTCTGTGCTGATGATGTTTCAACTACAGACTGTGTTTCTGTATAAATTTGTAACATCATCAGGTGGAATTATTTTCCCCTGAAATGCATCACCAATTCACCAATTCTCTTATATAATTAAAACATGTTTTCAATAATTATTGAATGCAGAGTACTCAAGTTATGTACACTTTATTTACATTCCACATGCAAGTTCTGGCCTAATCATAAAAGCAAAAAAACTGGAACTAAACTTAAAAGTAAAAAAAGAAAAAGATCCCAAAAAACGAAACATTTCACAGGGCACTAACTTATGGCATGTGATGTGAGCAGAGGGTGATTCTGGAAAATCCAATTTGCTGAAATTGATAATTTAATTTCGAGCAACAACCTTATGAGGTGAAATATGTTACCACCAGACTCATATGGCAAAAAAGTATTAAAAAGTTAGACACAATTTTAGAAAGAAATCAAACTGATAAATTTCCAGATAGAAAATAAGGCAAGTTTTAAAGGAAAAAAAAACAGCCATTTAGATCTAAAAAAAAATTATGATAAGTTCAATGCTAAAAAAAATAAATAAATAAAATAAAAAGAGAAAACATAACCAATGGAGCTCTCCAGCTCTCAGTTTTTTTGTGTTTAGTTGTGTTTCATTGGATGAAGCTGTTCAATGCATTATTGCTGCCACTAACTTTGTTTTCATAGAGAGCTATCTTGGTCCCTGCTTCCATGCTCACCTCTCTCTTTCCTTGAATAGATTATTGACTGAGCTTTTGCTGCAGTTAGCTATGCCTGCTCTCTGTTGCCTCTTACTAAACAGCTCCTTTATTTGGTTGCAATAATAAGTCCCTCTCTAAACTGCCTTTGGCCCTTCACAGATGACCAGTAGAGCTGGTCATCTCATTCATGTATGGATGCAGGCTTTCCTAAAAAGAACCCTGCATTGCAACAATTCAGGTTGGGTGGAGGGAGGAGCTGATCTATCCACCCAGCATTTCAACCTCTCTACCTCCTTAAACGCGCAAGATCCTGGAGGGGGGGGTTGGTTGTCGGTTACCTCCAGTGGTAGTTGGGTGTGATCTGACTTAAACTTTGCCAGTCAATCACATGGAAACTGAGGAGCATTCAAGAGAAATGGACATATATTTCTCTTGAAATATACCAGGGGTAATAACTCACCCCTGGTGGTTCTAAAAGTAATAAATTGTCCGCCCTTGTGTTGAACTGTGGGAAGAATCAGGAATACCATACCAAAAATACCCTATATGGGAAAACCCTGCAAACTTGTTCAGAAACTCAAACCAAGAACGTTGTTGCTGCGAGGGAATGACCTAACATTTGTGTCAGGCATCTAGAATTGTGCAAAACACCTTGGTGGCAGAAGGTGGATATCAAAAACTTCAGCTTGGATAGTATTGTATTCTGTTTTTTTGATTTCCAAGAGGATCATCAGAAACTTATTATGATTAAAGTACAGTGATTGTTTGATCTCCATCCAGCCAAACTCATCCAATATAAACTATTTTATCAATTTTCCTGACATTTCTGGGACGGGTGTTGGTGCCTGACACACTTGGCATGTCAATAGTTGATACCAATTTGAACAATCGGTGGTTGCCAAAAAGTCTAATCTCCATTTCTGTTGTCTTAACATCCTGCCACCAGCTGCAGATCCGGCTTGCCCCTCCACAAGTCGATCTTTAAAAGGGAAATATTTCTTTCCATGGTTGCCACATGCTTGCTCTGTTTTAGCAATTCTTACAGTCAATGAATTGATGCACTATCCCAGTATTTGAGACGGCATCATTTCTAAATTTGAGCTATTTAGTAATATAAAATAAATGTTTGTTAAATAAAAAAGGTAATTCAAAATCCTACCTTATTTTTGTGATTATTACTGAGCACAGAACCGTCTGCTTCTTTAAATGCAAATCATACAGTGAAAAAAAGAATAGCTTCCTTTTCTTTTTGCCAAGCACATTCCCTTTCTACTGACAGCGTGAGAATCTCTTCTCCTAGTCTGTTTGTTTGTAACCTATCGACAGGCAAGCATTTGGTCACATATGGCTAACACCCTAAAAACTAATCACCGCTGCGCAGCCCTCATCGTGTCTAACAATATTCCACCAGCAGATCCAAGTGGACAGCCTCCAAGACACAGAATTAAACTAAATCAGTCACCTTGCATGGGGAAATTTCCAGAAAACAAGAGAAAAGCTCTGTTTCTTTCAGCCTTATTTCCCTGAACACCTGTGGAGGTGAGTCATGATTGGACCTTGTCCTACCTGCTGTATTTACTACCACTGCTGTCTGCAGGGACATCAATACTCTGCAGAATGCTAATGTTCTCAGTTGCAATTTACACTGATGTCAATACACATTGCTAATGAGCTCTGGTGATTGTTTGGTGACAGCATGTCATGACGGCTTTCAAGAGATTATTTCAAGGACAATTTATCAAGGTGTCCTTTGAAGGCAAGCAGGGGAAGCAAACACAGAGACAGTCCTAGAATGCAGCTTTCAACCTTCAGCGGCAGAAGTATAACTGTAATTTATTTGATCAAGGTATGCACATGCATGGTCATGCCTGTGAGATTGAAAAACTTTCACTGAGCACTCTAAGGGTGTCACATCTGAAATGATTGTGAAATTAATTTCTGCAACTCAGCTAATGGTCCCAGTCTACTTCTCTGGCAGCCACTTTTCAATTTAATCGAAGCAGAAGATTGATTTTCCATAGCAGATTTCACCGCAATGGAACTCTGACTGGAGAAAAGGTCCTTCTGTCAAGAAAATTATTTTAAGTTGACTTGTTTTACTTGTTATTACTATGTGAATAGAACTGATAAATCCACAGCATAACCACACAAAGAGTAGCTTTTTACAACTGATTACTTTCTCAAAACACTGTCTGGATTCTAGGAATATTTTTGTTGACCACATTTCTAGATAGTTGACTGGACATGAGAGGAAATGATGACATGTTTGGACCAATTTGGCAGGGAACAGTGGCATCTGACAGAATCTCTATCCCTGGGCTGAATTTATTTATTTATTCATTTGTTTACCCAGCTCCTCAATCTCAGTCTAAGTTTGGCAAAGATGTGGGCTGAGCTGAAAGGGTAGCAATTCTTTAGGATAATTATGCCAAAAATAGAAGCCCTACTAGGCTGGTATTTTTGTGACAACAGTGCACTTTATTTAAGTGGACTTTCATAGAAACATAAAGTCTTTACCTAAATTTTCTGGTGACATATGCTAAAATGTTATAATAAACTGAGAATCAAACCCAGAGTTGCAGTACAATCAAATCTTGTGTATGATTGCATGTAGTCAACATGCAGCAGCAGGAACATTTATCTCTATCATTTAGATTGAAAGTTACTTGCATCTCTAAATACATGAGCAGTAATCTTATTCATAAAAGGCAGACTTTATCTCTCTCTCTCACACACACACACACAGTGTAGTCTCAAGGTAAACAAAGTTATCATCTTCCATTAGCATCCTGTTGACCCGCTCATGACTGATATTAATCAGCTGGTAATTATGTGATCAAGTTGAGAGAGCTGGAAAATAACTTTTTGAAGTTTTTATAGATTGTTTATTCAGGATATTATCTAATTCAACATCATAAGCCATGTGCAATGTTATTTTAATGTTCAATATTCAGTTAACTCTGGTATTATTTCTTAGAAAAATACTTGTTTCCATTTTGAAAAACAGAAATTTTCCTAAACCAATAGTCTCACAAATATGTCACAACTCATCATGGAGTGTAAATATCTGCTTTGCACATAATGCTCTGATGTTGGTAGATAACTGGTGTTTACATTTTAAAATATCATATTGTCTGCTGCACGGATTTCTATAGATTAATTCATGTAGTTTACATAGAAGCTCTTATTTACTTTCGAGCCACAAGCAAAAGTTGAATATAGATTTTTTTCTTCTTTTGTTAATTTTTTTTTATTTTTTATTATTTGCTCCAGCTTTTCAAACCACCAGTTGGTTGTGGCAGACGACTGCGGACTGATTCTGGTTCTACTGGACATTTGCTCTTGCTGAAGGGAACGTAAACACGACACAGACAAAGGACTGCAGCCCTCCAGTTTAGAATAGGATTCAAAAATAAGGCTTTTAATAAGGCTAAGACTACATGGTTTTAAGAGTTCTATAGAAATATACTTCATATTTTCAATATTTTTTTCTTTGTAATTCTCTCCCAGAATTATAAAGGGGGATTAAGAATCACTAACAAATAACAAAATAAAAGTTCCTTGAAAGCTTTTTTGTTTTTCTTTTTTTTTTTTTTTTTTTAGCTTTGCAGACTTGTGTTGTTGCCTTCCACTCCAAAAATTAAACTTTCCTTTTTAACCATTTTCAAATTCAATCAATGCATCTCTAAGCAAAAGAAACTACCTGCACCAACTCCATGGTGACTCAGCAATATTTATTTTACTTTATTTATTTATTTATTTTACAGAATAAAATCAAAATCTCTTTCTCTCAGCCCAAGGTTACCAAATAAAGGTTTGGTGATAAGCAGAGCAGCAGAGGTTTTTGTTCACCTTCATCTTTTGAGATGCAGAAGATTAGCAGCACACATAAATATTACATTACTCAAAGAGAAAAAAAAACAATTGTGAGAAAAGATTGGTTGTTCCCAGCTTTGATAACATTTGTAAAAAAAAAAAAAAAAAGGAATAAAGATTTTCCAGTTGTTCTGCAATGTTATTAAAATTCTCCATATTACTTTCTTGCAAATATTAACTACCATCTGCAGTTAAAATATCCCAAGGTTTTGAAATTTCCCATTGAGAAAGACTCAAAATATGATACTTATATAACTAAAGAGCTAATCATTTGTTTTATATTTTGTGCATCAGAGGACACATTTTATGATATTAATAATGTTCACTTCAGCAAAACAAATACTTAATGTAACACAATCATTTCACCTCTATCATTGCAGTCTTTTCACTTAATTTAAGCTAATATCCTAAACTCTTTATGTAAAATTCTTATTTTTAATGTAATTTTGTATTTCCATGTCTGGTTATCCATCAGTCTAAGATATCCATTTGACATTTTCGAAGATGAGATTTTATTTATTTATTTTTGTTTTAATCAGATTATTGTACCGTATTTCTGCAGAGGGAAGAAGGTGCCAGATGGTGGCAGCACTGTGCTGCCAAGCCACAAAATCAGGATGCACGGCAGTCCTCTCCTGAGATGTAATTACTTGAGGATGGGGTGTTTGTGTTTGTAAAAAGAGTGCTGCATATACACCATATTTATGAGGAATAATAACATTACTCAAAAAAATCATACAGCTGAATCATGAAAAAGGAACATTTTCTCTCACAGTTGCTCATCAATATTCCACTACACTGTTATTATCAGTGCATTTTGATCCAGTTTTACAATCCAAACGGTGTAGATTTTACTTGTATAAAACATAAATTAATGAGAACTCCTGCAGGGCTGATTTATTAAGACGCATTCCGTATCTCAGAGATGAGATAAGACCATTTTCAAATGCAGCAGCTAAGATTCTTTCTGAAATCTAGAAATATAAGATATGAAGTCAGTGGAAAAACAACGGCTGTCAAAAGGCTCAATCCAAGCTAGCTGAAAATATGTTATTGAATAGGTCTAAGAGAAATTATAAAAAGTGCCTAACATGAGGTATGTTTTATTCAAATCAGCTTCTGCAGGAGCCTGCAGCAAAACTGTTAAGTCTGCTCCTCTTTGGGTTTCAGCAAGTTTGACGGTTCAAAGAAACTGGAAGAACTCAGTCATGCTGTATTGTTATGCCATAAAGATCAAGTCTCCTGCATTGAGGATTCCTCCTGAAATGGCAGTTCAGAAAAGTGCTCTCAGTGGCTCCTTCAACTGTGTTGATAATATTAGATGCATTTGTCATAAACCTTCCTAGATACAGGTTGTCCTTGCAAGCTGATTGTGAAGTTCCAAAGTGTAATGAGTTTGGAACAGTTCAAGATCTCCCAGTTGTATGGATCCCCAGGTAAAGGACTTCATCTGAAATCTAAATTGCTTTTGATTTTTTGATTTTTTATTTTTTTTACCTCCTAAATCACATCCTCTTCACTCTACTCACACACCAAACGTCAGTTTAACTTTTGGTTTAGCGAAAATGTATCTAATAGCTGACCTGCTAGGCTAGACTTTACGTGGATTAACTAATTGTGGTTGTAATTTTTTAAAATAGAAAAAACTCTGCATGATTTATTCAATGAAGAGACAATCCAAAGCAAAAAAGCACAAACTCAAAAAGACGAAGAGCTTAGAAATGCTAAGGAACAGTTTGAATGTCACTGTTCAACCTTGGTTTCTGTAAGTTAACATTATAAACTGAAAAACCTATGATTTGATCTGGCAAGCTTGTTCTTAGCTGATATATAAATAAGCAAGGAAGACTATCAAATTTAAAAATGCATTTCTTTTCAGCACTCTATCACTAAAATCTGTGCAGTTAATGACAAAACATAAATTCGTAAAGTTTCTCTTTCAGTTATGATCTTTTTTACTTTTAACTAACTTCACAATGGACAGTGTTAGTGTGTAAAACCAATTTTAAGGTTGGGACAACAGTATGTGGATTTTTATTAGAATGGCTGCAGTTGTTAAAGCTGAGGGGGTAGAAGTAGGTGAAGGAGTGAGAAGAACTAAGACATAGGATACTATTTGATGTATTCTGCTAGTGCTGAGGGTCTTGGAGGCCCTGGATGTATTGTGAAGATGATAAAAACAAAGAGAGAAACTAGTGAGAGAAGAAGAATAGGAAGGAAAAGGAAGTTTTGAAGGAGCAGAGGGAATGGAGGACAATATATCCTTGTTACTCCATAAGGGGTCCTGAAGTCTCCGATGGGCTTTTCACCAGTTTGATTATCAGCATAGCTATCACTTCATTTGTACTATTATGTATATTAAAGATGTGAATAAAATTGTACGGCTTACCTTTTATTCTGTCTTAAAGAAGTAATCAGTTTTTATTAGAATTATCCATAAAATGT
The DNA here is from genome assembly GCA_903067055.1 of Poeciliopsis paucimaculata. Classification (NCBI taxonomy): domain Eukaryota; kingdom Metazoa; phylum Chordata; class Actinopteri; order Cyprinodontiformes; family Poeciliidae; genus Poeciliopsis; species Poeciliopsis paucimaculata. The sequence continues at coordinate 7,716 of CAEGAD010057235.1, read as the reverse complement.
ATGCATTTCAGGAAACATTTTTCTTATTCATAAAAAATTCCTTGATTCAAAGAACACCAGGCAAACCAAGTTGCATTAGTATATCACCTCATACTCCTCAGGAATATGATGTGGTATACTAATACCACATCATTAGCAAACCACATCATATGCCCTCCTCCTGTGAGACAGAGGAGGGTACCATCTTGATTTAAAGTCAAGACAGTTTGACTTTAAATCTCCATTTAACCTAATCAATATCTTCTTGGATTGTTTATTTAGATCAAGCTGCATTCAGATTAGCTTTTCTTCTACAAGTCAATAAAAACTTGCTGAAATGTTTATTGAGTCAGTAAATTTCCAGAGTGAGTTATAGTTGTTAACACTTTTATTGTTTTATCAGAAATATGGTTATCTTCTATCTTCTAATAGAAAATTATCTTCTTTTATAATAGAAGATAATCTATTATCTTCTATAGTAGAAGATAATAGATTAGACCAATAGAATCAAACCAAAGGTTGATACTATTGGTCCAACTCCAGTCCAACATTCATTCAGTCTGAGCTGAATGAATGTGTCTATACAATATACCGTACTACCAAGCTAATATCCACAGAAAATTTATGGGACTTTTCAGACTTTTTAAAAACCTCAAATGTGAGGATAAGATTTTTTTTTTTTAAATCTGTAATAAAATCTATTTTTTAAAATTTAACATTTGTCTACTTACCATAGACTTTGTTGGTCCATCTTGACATAACATCAATATTGCTGCAGCTTTACCAACTATGTATTCATGATGAGCATCTCCTTTTCCACCACATCCCAAAGGAGCTTCATAAGATTTAGATGTGGGAAATATTAAGACCAACAAAAAACATTCTTCTCACCGTCATATTAAAGAACCCACTTTAAATTTATTAAAGTTTCGTGACTTCTTTCTCAAAAAATCCATCTGAAAATCATAATTGTGGTCATAAAAGGGAGAACATAAAGCGTGTTGTATTTGTATTGTGTTTGGCTGTTTCAAAGGAAACCAAAGAATGTTAAGAAAATATCCTGCACACATTTACACCTCCTGTTGTTGCTCTGTTGGTAGGATGGATCAATACTTCCAAGCCATTACCCACAAAATTTTGGCCCAACTTTCACAGCATAATTGACAGTTGAGCCATCATAACTGTTACTTTTTGGCAAGTCTTTTGTTTATTTCTGACCTCAGTTTTCCATTCTTTCCAAGCTGAAATAAAATAACCCCTTACGACTTTATATGAACCTACACAATGCCCTGTGTCAACTCTGAAAACTGCCAATAAGAAGACAACCCTGTTTGTCCTTACAGGGATTCTGTTAAAAGAGAAACCACTTTCTGATCTAACCTAAAGCATTTTTAGTAGAGGAGGCAACAATTTGAATTTGAAAAGCCAAAGAAGACAGGCGGCATACTGACACATCTCTATTTCATCACAGTTATTGACTAGTTAATGGCTTCAAAATGACAACCTTACCATCCCTCTCATCACACGTTTATTCAGCCATAGTTACTTATGCAGATGAGGAGGTGCACAGGAGCCTGCGAAACAGAGGAGGAGGGTATAATTTACATGCTAAAACGTTCCCCATTTGTCGAGTTGAAGATTCTTACAGAACTGAAATATGAATCCCCTGCAGGCAAAGGCACTCAAGTGATAGAAGGGTAAAAGAAAGCTTAGTGTGTAGAAAAGCTAAATTTCTGCAATTATAGGCAAACTGCAAGTTGGAATTAAAGCAAATGGAGAAGGAAAAAAGAAATGTAGACAAGATCTTTGTAAGGAGGCGGACCCTGCAGTGTCTTATCACAATCAACTAATAATCAGGCCTCTTAACAATAAATGACACCAATTCTGTGGCATGTGGACAGTTTAATCTGTTTTTTAATGATGCTCATTAAAGATAATGTAAAAGCGCATGATGAGCTGAAACAGCCTAAAAAGATGTTCAGTAGTCATGATACTTGAGCCGGAAAAGGGTAGAGTGCCTTCTTTGGGTCGGAGGGGGTGTCCTGCCCAAAGTGGAGGAGTTCAAGTAACGTGGGATCTTGTTCACAAATGAGGGAAAAGGGAACAGGAGATCAACAGGTGGATTGGCACAGCATCTGCCGTGAAGCGGGCGCGTACCGGTCTGTCACGATGAAGAGAGACCTGAGTCAAAAAGCGAAGCTCTCAATTTACCGGTCGATCTACAGTCCTACTCTCATCTATGGTTATGAGTTTTGGGTCATGACAGAAAGAACGAGATCACAGATACAAGCGGCCAAAATAGGTTTTCTCCGTAGGGTGTCTGGGCTCTCTCTTAGAGATAGGGTGAGAACCTCGGTCATCCGGGAGGGACTCAGAGTAGAGCCGCTGCTCCTCCACATCGAGAGGTGCCAGTTGAGGCTCGGGCATCTGGTCAGGATGCCTCCTGGAAGCCTCCCTGGTGAGGTATTCCGGGCACGTACCACCGGGAGGAGTCCCCGGGAAAGACCCAGGACGAGCTGGAGGGACTATGTTTCTCGGTTGGCATGGTAACGCCTTGGGATTTATTGATACTATATGATTTACTGATACATTTTACATCCAGCACCATGAAATAATTTTTACAAGGTACTATAAAATAAAATGACATCAACTAAAGAATAACACTCCTTTCAAGCTATTTCATTAGAAAATAGGAGTAATTCAAGCATGTTTTTATTGTGCTTTCTCTCTAAAACACCTCATGTCAGAGCTGCTCTGATTGAACTGGAGCTGCTGCCCTTTTGTATTTCATCACTCTCATTATTTTTAACGAGCTTTTGAATGGCTAGAATGGTGCATATATTGATAAACTCAAATCTTTCATCTACACTATGATTAGTGCTGTTTAATACTCCTGTGACTATTTAATTTGCTTTTCACAATTTCAGACCTTCTCAGGAACGACTTATTTACCAAAATGATTCCAAGAGCACAATCAGGACTCATCGCAGAGGTCAGTCAGAACAAAACACTGCAAGCCTCACATCCCGTTTAGTTAAAAACTATTGAGCTGATATTGAACTAACTCACTCAAAAAATTTATCATCTAGCCAGTTTACAAAAAAGTCAATTCAGTCCCGTCATCCAGATTAAAAGTCAAATACACAAATTTGAAAGTGATACGAATTATCCAACAATGATGTCAAATTCTATTTATTTCTCAAATTGGTTTAAAAACCCATCAAGTTTTTTGACTTGCAATGTTCTTTTTTTCTTTCTTTTTTTTTTTTACAAACATATAGCACCAGTGGACTGTCACATGCTTTGTTGTATTGATTCCACAGCATTTCTTCATATTGAGCATGTATGTAGTGATGGTGGAGAGGAAACTCCTCTTAGCTCAGTGTTCATGCGTCAGCAATCAAATAAGAGAGTATGGTAAGGGAAATGGCATCTACTGAAGATGTACTAAAACTGCAAAAACCTCTGATGGCTTAAAAAATAGGTTCATTTCACATTTACACAAAATCATTTGCTAACACTTGAGATCTTTGGGAAAACTTTATGCTGACAAGGCTGACGAGAAAAAAGTGAAATCCAATGGAGTGTGTATGTCCTGCTACTTCTTAGCTAACACAGCATTTCAGAAGTACAAGGTCTGACCAACAAAGTTTACAGATTTAGCATCTGGATGATTTGCTGAAAATGAAGGAACCATTCTGCTTTCTGATCCGTCCCCACTAAACTCCATTAGTTTGTGACCTCAAGTTAATTTTCACTTATTTAGTGGCTTTTCACAAACTAAGGGCAACTATACAAATATAAGTACAGAAAAAGACAGACAACATAAAAGGGACTTTTATGCTTGTTTACTAGAATGAATGGAGCCATAGGGGCATTGAAAAGACATAACTGATTCCAAGTGTTGTTTGAGTGAAAAGACTTTGATATCTACAAAGAACAACATTTCAAGTATTTTTTTTTCCCTGAAAGATTTTGTGGCCAAAAGTACACAGAACCTTTATTCAAGCAAAAGTGTGATCATAAATTTTACCTGAAGCACAAGGTTAAGAATTCTTTTAAGAATGGACCATTTCAAGGTAAATTGTTTGAACTTCAAATAGAATCCATAAATAAATAAAAAAATCACAAGTAAAAAATATACAGATACAGAAGGGTTTTAAAGAACCAACTTCTTACAAGTTGATTGAAGAATGATACACTGAAGTCTACGGTTATGACAAAATGTGAAAAGCTTAAGGAGTATGAATACTTAACAAGTCATTACCAGTACAGCAATAATTTAGGGTGCCTGAGCATGAACACATGTGGGTCTGAGTGGAGAAACTCTTCATTTCTGGGTGATATTTTCTGAAATAATGTGACATCTGGAAACCTCCCATCAACCCCTCACATCTGGCACCGAGCCTCGACACTGAATCGATTGCTCTCCACTCCTCATTCTCCTCTAGCAGTCAGTATAGTTGGTTTTTTCTCTTCATCATTCCCCATCCTGTTTTCTGAAACTCGCATCTGAATCTCTGCGGCAAACAGATGCAGGCAGACCAGAAATGTGTTGCCAAAGGGGGAGAAAAGGGAATGAGTGTGAGTTTTTGCCAGTAGGGAGGCTGAAGATGAAGACTAATGAGGCCACACAGAGGAGAAGCTAAGAGTGAAGAGTCATCAAGATGATGGAGACTGAGTAACATAACACAATCATGATGGGAAATGCATGGAAGCAGAGACAATCAAAGATCTGTGGCCCTATGAAGATCACATAGAAGAGAAAGAGTAGTAAGATGGAGTGAAGGCTGCAGGAGCCCAACCTCCTCCAAAAAACACACAAATCCAAATCTTTGCTCTCAGAATGTACAGACTGATAAATCCCCTCTGAGGCAGAAATGCACCACAGCTCACAGCCACCATGTCCCTTCTCCATATCCCAAATCCCCATGATGGTATTATTACCATAATCGGCTCTGAACAGAAACAAAACAAGAAGGCGCAGAGAGCCAGTCACTCTGTCAAACATCCAACCAACAGCAGTTCTCTGACATGGAATTTATCTTCCATCATGGAGGTTTATGCTTGCCCCATTTCAAAAGAGCTTACACCGTTTTGTTAAACATCTCATCATGCTCTGAAAAAAGTGAAACATTAATTGATGTTGTGTTTGTGACCTAAAATGCATGTAATGAAATGACACAATCACATAGCATCACTGCAAAATTACACATCCTCTGAATAAATTAGGATATCATAGAAAAGTAAATTTATTTCAGATGTATATTATTTACACAGATTGAGGTGTTTCAAGCTTTTATTTTTGTTAATTATGTTTATTTTCTTTTTAAGGTTAATGAAAACATAATATTTGAGATTATAATGTGACATCAGGTCAATAAAAACACATTTGAATAAAGAAATGTGGGCTGAATGAAAAGCATGTTTAATGCCGTTTTAGTTGTTATTTTCAAAAGCTGCTTTTAATCAGACAAATGAACCTCATCTCTACACATATATTCTAATTTATTGAATATGACTGTAACTAATATTCAACTGAGAGTCAGTGTGGTAAAGATCAACATTCTACCAACTAACCCTAATTGTTGATATAGTCATTTTTGCTTTAATAAAATCCTTTTAAATGTTTTTTTCTCAGCTTACACACAAGCTAACTTGCCCTCATTAATTCAATAAATGCCTCATTAATAAACCGTTTTATGAAAACATTGTGATACTTCCAATCTGTTTTGAACTTTATGTAATAATTAAACATCATGTTGGTGTTCTCACACAAACTGTAGTGCTTAATTAACAAACTTTCTCGATTTTCATAATTACAGACAAACACAGCAAATTTGAAGCAGAGGGCTTGTAGTGAGAAGAGTCAGGCATGATAGAAACTGTGATATATTTAACTGTGGTTATATTACATTTTACACAAATGTCTTGGAATATTCATTTTTAAAGGTCTCAAACTGGATCAATTTCAATTATTTCTGTGGATTAATTGATCACACATGATGCCAAGCCAGCCAGTGTAACAGATTCCAGGCAATTTCTCTAATGGCTAACCTTGTTAAAGCATCACCTCAATCCCATAACACACACATACATACACACGCCAACATGTTCACACAGACTCAGCTAGATAACAAGGTCTGCAAATGAGACTAACCTCGTGCAGCAGAGTAGCCAATTAAACCCCAACAGCCTCGTGCTACACCACCGCTGCTCATAATGACGATGATGGTGGTGATGATTCAGCCTGCGTCGCAGAAAGCTGAAAACATATGAAGCTTTGCCTCCCTGTAATCATTCTTTGGTTTCACACAGAGCCTAAAAGGACAGAGAGGAAAAAAAGGCATGCATGGGGAAGAAGGGAGAGCATAGCTGAAAGCCTTGATCAAAATTTAGCTTCTTCAATTTTATATAATCTGCCTTTAGATCCGCTAGTAATTATTTCCAAATGTTGGTAAAACAAGCCAAATCCACAGCTAACTGTTTTCAAACATTTAGTGAAGGGAGAAAAAACCACCAGGGACCGGGGATGTGTGTACATGAATTTCAAATTTGGAAACCTTGAATAAACATGCCTTCCAAAATACCACAAAAAGTTAACTTATCAACTTAACTTTGATAAGTTAAGTTATCAAACCTTAATTTTAGGTTTGATAACTGAATTTTTTAAAAATATAAATATATTTCACCTAAAACAGCAAACCTTTGTTCTTATCCATACTATAAAGAACCAGCAGTATGTGATAAACAATGTAACTGGAATGATGGGATTTTATCACTGGTTGATTTGGAGGCAGAAAATGTGAAGGCTTTTCTCACAAACCTTTTGATGTCAAAAAAATGCGCAATGACAAAAACACTCAGAAAGATGATGAATAATGTAGATAAAAACATTCAACGTAAATATCGTTCTAATATGATTTATACCTCCAAAAACTGCAACATGCATATTGTGGTAATACACCATTTTCATCATGGCTGTTAACTTCAGTTGGGTGTGAACGGTACTTCAGAAGAGATCTCACTTTCACAATCTACAAATCAACAGCCTTTTTAAAACAGATAAATTCAAACCATTATTCAACGTCTTCATCTAGACTTTACCATCTAAAAATGGTTTTGATTAAACTTATCTGCTGTAAGATATTCCCTACAGACCTCTCTTAACCTTCATTTCATGATTTTTATTATCAAATGAAAACAAAAAGGATAAATATAATTTGAGGAAACCATCATTTTTGGTCAGTTACATTTGTGAGTTTTTGTATGTGTTTACATTTTATATTTTTGCTTTAAAGATGGGTTGATTGGACAACACTGTATAAACCTAAAATGTAACATATAGCATCAGAGAGCTGAAAAGACTGGATCAGTTGCCACATAACACATCTGATCAAACTCTTGAAGTCAAAAGTATTTTTTCACCTGAAAGCAAAAACTGGGCCAACTTTTAACAGTTTGAATTTTTTTTTTTTTTTTTTTTTTTGTATAGCACATTTCAGCAGCAAGGCATTTCAAAGTGCTTTACATCACACAAACATAAAAACATAAAGTCATGTAACAGAATAAACAATCAAAACATTAATTTAGACCGTCAAATTTATAACTTATCCATTTATCTAAATGTTTTACTTTGTGCAGATCCTGATCTTTGCAAGAAATTTTTAATTGATTAAGTTTCAAATCCAACTCTAAACAGGTGGGTTTTTAGTCGAGATTTAAAGGAACTCAGTG
>CAEGAD010057233.1:0-19440 GCA_903067055.1 Poeciliopsis paucimaculata | reverse complement strand
ATATATATATATATATATATCTATATATAGATATATAGATATCTATAGATATATATATATATATATAGATATATATATGGATTCAATTGGCTCATCTGTTATGCTGCTTTACTTCTGATATGCAGCCGGCTCAACAAGCCAACCTTACCTTATCATTCATTCTTCCCGTTGAGGCAGCTACAAAATTCCTATATACTGTGAGAGTGAAGGCTGGCTTGTGTGGCCTGATCCAACAGATGAGCTCCTATAGCTCAAATTGTTGAGGATGTCATTGCTTGTTCTGACAGAAAAGTGTTAGAATGCACAGAGCACCACAGTTTGTTGCATTTAATACTGCCACCTGTACAAAAACAAAAGCACCAACATTGAGAGCGGCAATGATCCCAGAGCACAGGAAGATGGATGAAAGAATCGTATATATATTTTACATAAATTGCACAAAGATGTACTGCGGGAAGAAGGCAACCCAGTGGAGGCAGTATGATGCTAATGAGGGATGGCTGATGCAAATGCTTTGGTCCTGCCACTGAGATGGATGGATGGGTCCAGGCAAGGTTGCAGACCATGCGCACCTTTTCATGGAAAACTATGGAAATTCATTGCTGCAGGACTCTAAGCTCTGTCATGAATGGTTTGAGGAGCATAACAACAAAGCTTCAGGTGTTGACTTGGCCTTCAAATTTCAGAGATGGCAGTCTAATGAAGCCGTCAAGGAATTGTCAGGATCAATAATTATGCATACCATATTCTTATTATTATTATTATCTATTCAGAATAAATTCTTGAAAAAATATTTTGTTTTCCTTACACGTCAGTCCTACTGATGCACTAATTTGTTGTGTTGGTCAAACAAAAGTATCAAGAAAAATATTTTGTAACTTGGGATTGCAATAGGTTAAGATCTTAACATATTACAGTGTTTTTATTAAAAAAAAATTTTAAAAATCACTGCTTTTTATTTTATAAATAGAAAACAGTGTTCGTTTTCAACAAAGTTATATAAATATTGCTAATATCTGACCAAGAGAGAGACGACAGATGGTAACTGTAAACTATATTTACTTCTTCGAACCCAGAAGCCTCAGGTGTTGGAGGGAAAAAATCCTTCAATCACATTCACAGTTCAGAGCTTTCCAATTAGCACAAACAAGTCTAGAAAAACTATGCAAGCCAAAAGAATGGGCAAAACCTAATTACTCAAAGGTGAGAGGATCATTGGAAAGACATCGAATACCAAGCTTCTAATTAGAACCAGACTCCAACAAGACTGCAATCAAGAGTAAAATGAAAGTGGTCCCATGTGTAACAACAGACTTGGCACCTCACCGTGAATTTACCTGCCCCAGAAAGTAAATTAAAACTTGTACCCTGCCTCTGTGACACTTAACTCTTCAGGTCGACATTGCAATTTGGATTCCATGGCTTAGAAAGAGTTATGTATGCAGAAACATATTAAAGAGAGAAACACAGCTGCGGTACTTTGCACATTACGATCAATTCAGTTTTTATTTTTATTTATTGGTGTGGAAACTGATTCAGCTGAGTGCCCATCATGAGCAAACATAAAGATAATGAGCTTACAAATAGATTTTTTTAAAAATCCATTAGCCTGTCGACTTGTGTTTCCTATGATTTTTGCAATTAAATGTTTTCTGTTAGCTTTATACTAGTTATGTATTTTAACTGCAGAAGTAGTTTGAGGGTAAGTAGCAGTGGATATTATGGGCAATTTTCACATAGACTCGAGCACATGCTATCATTTACAAACAGAGCTTTTTTTTATTATTATTTCTAGCCAGATTATGTGCATGGACCATTAATCCTTTCTTCTCTTTGTGCTATCATTCTTCATTCTGTTTCTATGAAATAGGCATGCTTCACACATCGGTCAATTTCTATTATAAATTATCATAAAAATGAAATCTACAGTACCACAAGTGTTTTCCACGCTGGGAAAGGGACATATCCATCAGCTCGCATACAACTCCACCCCCCAGAGTCCAACAACACACTAACAAACAGACAGGAAATCACAATAGCCTTCAGGCTATGAGCAGATGTATTCCTCGCTATCTTGTAACTTCTGTTATCCACGGGGATAGCTTTTAGTCTTAGAGATCATCACAACATCAGGATATTATCTCTCCATCACACTATTCACATCCCCCAAATCCCAACACTTGCTCATAAAACCGTTCCTCCCATCTTTTTTTCCCAAAATAATCTCTGCTTCAGGCGTTACTCATTTCTGCCTGCCATGTTGGGGGTGTTTTTCAATAGACTACGGACAAAAGAAGAGCATGTGTGAGTCTCTCAGATACTGATCTGCTGCAGCAGAGTATGAGCAAAGACTGGATGTGATTGGTGTGCAGGCAACCCAGCACAATCACACTGATGATCACTCACCCGGTTTGATAATGGACCATTTCATGGAGACATGATAAAGCTTGGTAGGTTATAGATTGAGTAAACTAAAATGTTCAACATTTTCAATCAGAGGTGTTTCATTGTGGCAAAAATTGGGTTTACATACAGAAATCTTGTTCAAGTCTTTGTTTTGGAGACAGTGTCAGCTAAATCTGTAGTATGTTGAATAATATGTAACTAAATCCAGTTACTAATGTATACATTAAAACAGAGCTTATCTGAATATATTATTTGTCTTTCAGAATAAAAGGTGTCAATAGGATGATGAATTTATGGCTTATCTGGTCCAAATTGTTTCAGCTTTCTGCCTGTCAATGACAACATTAAATGAGGTGAGGTTACATTTGCAATCATTCTCTGGTGGTAGAAACCCAATGATACGACTGAATCAAACTTAATTCAAGTTTGTCAAAAATGCTTAATGGGAAAAGGTATTATAGATGACAGGGTCCATTATCCATCTGAGAAAAGACATGACTGTTTTCACAGAAAGGGTGTACATGAACATGTCTACAAGAATGGTAAGTTAGATGACATCAGTCAATGTAACCGTGATGCCAGAACTCAGAGTTTCCCAGAAAAACTCTTCTCAATTTGTCAGAGTGAAGATTGAAGAGTTTTAATAATCAAATGGTACATTTGCAGAACCTGGGTCGACAGGAAAGAACAACGACAGGAAAAGTTGAACAGAAGATTCGAGCGGTGAGGAAAACCAGGAAGCTTAAATACTCTGGAGATGTGATTGTGGCATGGAAACCAGGTAAGTTCAACAAACAGATTGCAGAGTAACTGGGGAAATGCTAAGGAGAGAGCTAAGTAAAGATAAAATAATTGACACAAGAAACACAGGAAGCTAATCTAATACACAAATGAGCAACAATCTAACAATAGACATAAAGAAATCCACTAATTAAATAAGGAGGAGTGCCAGGAAATTAATAATCTAAAAGGGTAGAAGTAGTGCATTACTTTCAGGCTAAACGCTCCTACAGAGGTACAGTAATCCAAAACATGCAGGGATAAACTAAGAAACCCAGAACAAAATGAGACACTGGGAAATACTATAATCATCTAAACAGAAATACCACAGAATAAAAATACACAAACACCCAGGGGCAAAGAGTTGTGCTGAGTATACAAAGTGATGTGAATATGCCTGTGTTACTTTGTTTGTAACCTTATGGACCTCATGTTACTAGGGACACATTTTGTTTTTCCACTGTGTTGGGCTTCAGGCTGTTTCTGTTTTTTGATTTGATTTTGTCTGCTTTGGAAAAAGCCCTTTTTTAGAAAAGAAACCAGGGTAGGCAATAAATAAAGAAACATTAAGTTTACAAAGATTGTGGAAAACATTTTTTCTGTCTTTCTCAATACTCTAGACAGGCAAGTCTCCAGTCTCTCAGTGTTTGGTTCAATTGGGTTAGGACATCCACTTTTTTGGTTGCAGCAACATTTTGGGCCCATTACTGCCAGACTGTGTTGTCTAAAGGATGATGCAATTTGTTTCCTAATACAATATAAATGAGTATAAAAATGGCTATTGCGGCAGACTGGCGACCTGTCCAGGGTGACCCCACCTCTTGCCCAGAACGTCAGCTGGAGATAGGCATCAGCACGGCTGCTGACCCCACCAGGGACAAGGGTGTTAGAAGATGGATGGATGGAAAATGACTATTCAGTAGCCATATTAGAATGTGAACAATGGGTCTGAGAATCTTCTGATGATGAAACGGAAGGTGAAGCAGAAACAGCGGCACATTCAGAAGTAAGCCTTTATTTTGGGTGATGATCCCTACATTTTTAACCTAGGATTGAGCAAGAGGTTGCTGAAACACATGCAATAAAATCCCAAGATAAGAAAATGTGACAGGGGAATCAGCAATGTTAGGTTGCCCTTTATATTTTGAATCACACACAAACCTGCAACCCAATTCCTGGATCATGATTGTTACATCTGACTTGCAAGGCTTCGAACTTCACCACATAGGTCTTTAACATAACCTTCAATACACACTTCACAAACATCCACCTGGATTACTCAACACACTCTTTGAAGCCTCGAAACAGCAGGACACATCACTAGTGATTTCCCTAGTAACCCTTCTTGTTGTTTATTATTAAAAACTGCTCTTTGTCAGTCTCTCTGATAAAATCTCAAACAGAAAACCCAGCTCCACCAGCCTTCTCCCCATGTTGCATCCTGCATGCCATGTGTTCCCCTGGTAGGTGACACACCTCATCCACCTGATGTAAATGAAAAGATGTTTCATCAGACCAGCTCTTCTTCTGTTAGCTGTTTTTATTTGTGATTCAATGCATCCTACTATAAATTTTAAAAAATATGTAAATTAATTTGCCAACCTTTTCCCATAACTGTGAGCCAAAGAGGCGCGTTCTTAGCTTTTTCTGCATATTACTCTTTGCCAAGCAGTGGTTCTTAAGCACAGTGTAAGAAAAACAATTTACTGGGAATTACAAAATATCGCAGTCTGGCACTCTTAAAAAATAAGAAACTTCTTAGGTTCTCAATAGCTCTTTGTATGACCCGGGCTCTCGCCAGAGCGGAGGCCCACTCTGCTCCAGAGTGATGTCCCACAGCTGAATACTAATGATAAGCCTCTGACCTCACCCTGACTTTGACTTTTGCAGTTAGGGACAAATGTAAAGCACTCTGGTGGTCTCAGGCAGGAACTTTCCAAAAGATGGGGCTGTCTCACACAGGGATGTAAAACACCAACATGAGACAAGTTGAGAAGTTTATGATGTCCCTCATTCTATTATATCTCTGATCATATTATGATGATCTAATAATTTCTGCTGTTTCTGGTTTTAATTTTTATTATTACTTCAGCATGCCTTTCATTTCATATTCTGTGATCCTCTTGTTTCCCAGAAACCATAAAGTTCTTGTTTTCTTCTGAAACTGGAATAAAAATAAGCATCAGGGAGGGGAGTTTAGAAATCACTGGATTCAGCACTGAATGTGTCGGGACTGGCAGAGGGACGGGAGGAGCGAAGAGCATGATGGGGAGCAATAGATGTTTTATTACTGGAAGCAGAACAATGGAGGCCTATCAGGGATCAGAGGAGGCTGAAGTACACTATGAACACAAAGTCTATGTGTACAGTTTGTTGCTTAGAAACATGTTTTGTCATGAGTCTCAGCTGCTGGCCACAATGGCTCCCCTTTCTCCCACTGCACTCAAGACTTTGCTATCTAATCAGCCTTTAATTGATCACATTAATGGAGATCAAATCTCCATTAAACTTTTGGTTGTTCCTTCAGGTTTGACTGATGCCAGCTCCTAAACTGTTCTATATTTACATGACTTTCTGTGTTTTGCAAATGAAAGAACAACCTTTACCACACTGTAAAAAAAAACTCCGTAAATTGATGGTAAAAAATTGTGAAATACCAACAGTTACTGACTGTAATATCCAGAACATTTTATTACCGTAGAAAATATATTACTATAACTCAATAAACACATGTTTAAAGTAATTTTGACAGTCATAAAATGTAGAAAACACAGAAATACATTGTAAAAATATAAGTAATTGTAAAATTCATAGAAAAATATTGTAATATTGCCAGCAGTTAATTACCCTAAAATTAATTAGCTGCTGGCACACAGCTGCCAGTATTTTATCGTAAATTAGAGCCGTTTTTGGGGGGGGGGGTTGCAGTGCACATACTGTTTCTTGATTACTGTGAGTGATTCTGGTACAACAAAGGTGGATTTGTAGCACAGAAGAGACTCTAAAAATTAAAAAAAATAAATGGTAAATTGTGCTGTCTCACTGAGGGAATAGTTTCATTATGCTTTTGAAATGGTTGATATGAAAACACAGGCCCAAAAATGCAATTGCTCGCACATTCTGCAAGTTTTAAATTGTGCAATTATGAAAGAAAATATCAGTCAACTCAATCAGTCAACCACAAAGAACAAAAATCCCGACAGAACAATGAATTTCAATATAACAATCTCTCTCTCACATACTCATCGTCTTTGAAATGTTGGAGCTCATCAGGGCTGACAAAATCACTTCCCATTGAACAGGTAAAACAGCCTGTCCTTTGAAAGAAATTACGTCGTTTTCTGCAATTTTCGTCTTTATCAAAGTGATGCAGGGAAATAGATTGCTGCCTGTCATTGAGAAACAAACTTACACAGGCTAATTTGCTTAACAACTTTAAGATAAATCTGAAGGTCAGAGCTTAGAACACTGACATTAAGTTTTTGTTTTTCTGCTCAGTAACAGTAAGCGAATAAATGATCAGTCGATTCCTTTACATATAAATTTAAAATAAAACATGTTAGCAATCCTTGTTTGTTTAAGAACGGCAAAATATTTGCGCAGATGATTTTAATATGCCAGAGCAAAGTCTCTAGTTGTGTGATAGTTTAAAGAGTCAAAGGAGCATAAATAGTTGACAGATGAGTGTCTGCTATTTCACAATTATGCATCCAACAGGGATGCTCATATCAAATAAGAGTTGAGTAAAATCCAATTAAACTGAAAAAAAACAAAAAAAACAATTATTATTACAAATATTCTACTTTATTCCTTTAGATGCCGTATTTATATTGCAAAGAATTAATTGCAAAAGCACCACGTGACTAAACTGGAAGTGTGAACAATGAAATTGATATTGTTAAAGAGCCCAAACATAATGCATCTATTCTTCATAGGAAGTAGTATATGTGGTAAGTCTCCCTATATTAACAACATAATTCTTTCATGGGCGTGTGATCAAGTATAAAAATAACTGCAATTAAAAACAAATAAAAGTAATTCGATTAAAAACTTCAGCTTTAAAAGCCATTGAAGTTGTAGTCTGACAAGCACAAGTTCACGCGTTTTTCCTCCCTCTTCGATCTTAATTTCTGATGAGTTCTCCAGGAGAATTTAAAGTGACTTTAATTACTTTAAACAAATTCAGAACCACGCAACTCATTTGAGATAACTAATGAGTTTTTGAAGTATGTATTACCAAGACAATTCATCAAGACTGAGAAATTTTGTTTGACATCTTGGCTTTCTTTGTCTAAGCGAATGAGTCCTCTGAATTTTATTATTTTTCCAACTCGTATGTGACTGAAAGCACAGAAATAGATGGAGTACATTGATTTGCTTGTTGTCCTTTTGTAAAGTTAAAGAAATATTTGAGTTCCAGAACATATAAAACATTGCTGAAGGACTTTGTCTGTCCACAATCACTGTTAAGGAAATATTTTATGTTCATTACAGGAGAAAAGCAAAGAATAATTTAAACAAAAATATTTAACTATGTTTGCGTTCTTGCACATATTGGTTATGTTGGTATCTTAAGGCATTTTGTGAGAGCTTGGAGAAAGGACTTTGTAATCAAATACTCAAAAAAAATCTATTTTATAGCCCTTTATAGGAAGATGCTGCTTCAGCTTACAGCCATCATATACCAAAAATGTTATTTCCTTTTAATCAAACCCTCAGACACTTGCATATGAAATGTAAAAGCATCCAACATTTGAAGCACATTCTCCATACCTTCTTTAAATTTGGTTTTAGTAGGATGAAAGTACAGAGAGCCTATAGATACGTTTTATGTTTTCATCAAAAACAAACAAACAAAAAAAAAAACTAGAGAAACAAGAGGTTGAGTTAGACCTTTTCTTTGTCCATTATTTTGACTGAGCAAAAAAATGTATCATAATCAGTTTTTACCCATCAGTTTTTAAAATAATAATACTGATGCCAATTCTCATCAGTATCATACTCATTACAGCTACAAGCAAGGACAGAGTAAAAGACCAATCCAGTGGGTCCACATTTATTCTTTATTCCCCAGTAGGACGCTTGTGTCCTTCAAACCACCTTAGCATGTGTGGTGCACTTGAGATGTGTGGTAATGAGATAAATGGCAGCAGGGCTTCGTTTAAGGTATGTCTTCTCAGTTTAATTTAGCATGTGGAATGAACTGTGACTCTACGGGGGATCAATAACCTCTTTGGTGAGGAGGCCAGTTCAATTGTGATTTTTTTATTTTATTTAACCAAACCATAAACTCATTTACTCATCACAAAATTATAAGTGTCTACTATATGAAAAAATTGCATAAGTAATACCATGAAGAAATATAAAATGCCTTGCAAAAATACTTATACCCTTTGATTCTTTTCATATTTCATGAAAATATTAAATATGGTATGATGGAATTAGTCGTTTTTATAGGTTTTTAAAATCCTAGCGCACCTAAACTTTGGTATCTGGCCCATGCCTTGTTGTTTGTTTCAACATATTTTACTAATACACACAAATATTTGTCTATCTCTTACAATATTTAATTGTAAATATTAAAATGGCAAAGTGCAACTGAAATGATTTATTACAAAATACCCGTATATTACAAAGAAATACCCGAAGAAGTGGGTAACTTCCATTTGTGGTCACCTCCAAAAGTTGCCACTTCCTGAAACATAACTTTACAGCAACAACAGTGTTCTAATGTTTTTATTTTGCACATTGAGCTCAGTCGAAATGAATGGAGAGCACAAGAATTTAAATTTAAGGTGAGGCACAAAATTACATGTGGGCAAAGTACTCATTCTTTTTCAAAATAAGGTTTTTTTGTTGTTGTTTTTTACCATCTGATATTGTTTTAAGGCCAAAGGCAAAACGAGGTTAGTAAAAATTATATATAAAAAAAAAAGAATTCAACATTTTTCTTTAAATAGAAGAAGAGCGTTGGCAGATCTCTCATACTGTGTTTAATAACAGTTTTGAGCATAACATCAAAAACAGCGGGAAACAAACATTGAAATTCAAGTCATTAAAACAGAACAGAGCATCCATTCATGGAAGGAGTTTATTTGTGCAGTTTATAGTAAAATATTTGTGAATACAGTTTCAGCATCAGAGTCAGTTTCTAAGTGGTCATTACAGGGCTCCATTTTGATCTCAGATGTGGTGGGCCTGCTGGGTTTGCAGTTGGCGAAACTGGATGGCCGCAGCTGGAGGCAAGGAAAAGTAATGGCTTGTTTTATTTACACAAGACCAAGTTGGAAAGGAGTTTTACATTAACTGAAAACATTATAATTAACCCAGTCTCCTTACAGGAAAAAAAAGTTTTAGCTGCTCTCTGTATCTGTAGTTTTAACTGGAACAACTACCAAAACTTTAGAGGAAAATCTTAAATATTTATTCACCTCCTGGAAGTGATAATTACCTGTTCACATCTAATCACATCAGTCTCATATATATTTTACTTTAGTGATTCTAGTTTAATATGTTTATTTATTGTGAGTAATTTTTCTTAGTTACTTTAGTTCATTATGTTCTTATGTTTAGTTTTGCTTACTGCTAGATTCATTTCTTAGTACCGTGTGTAATCTCCCTTACCCCCTGCATTGCTGCAAAGCCTTCATACCAATGGAGTTCTTTTTTTAAAATTATTTTTGTTTTATGTGTATCACTTTATGGATTCATATAAAGTCTTTTCAACATTTCAAATGTCTTAACAGGGTTTTGGATAGTTTTTAGGATTGCCTGTTGAACATTCCTTATACTTCTACTGTTCCATCTTTATGAAACAGAACAAATTGTCATGACACAAAATAATAATAAATTGACATATGTCAACTGACCCTGTGGTGAAACCACTTACATGTCAAAATACTGACCACAAACTATGTTTTCAATTTATTTCAATGATTAGAAAAGTACTTTTAATGAAAGCTTTAATGAATAACATTTATAATATTCTTCATTGTTTGAAATTGAATCAATGACTAAATGCTATGCTATGGTAAATGCAGTGACTCCCCTGCACATCCATACAAACCTTAATCTACATACTGTCAGTGTCGGGCACCAAATACATATGGTACATGACTGTTAATAACCTGTCACAGTGAGAGAACATGATGGGTATGCCAAGTATGCAATGACTTTGACAGGAGTCACCTCAAAGTTTTAATTTAAAAAGTTTTTTTTTTTTTTTTTCCTTGTGCTTTCTGACCAGCTATTCAGCACAATGGAATTCCAATTAAACGGAGAATCTCACTACGATTTCCTCACCCCATGATGTTCAAGGTTATTTCTTTCTCTTTGCATGAACAGAACAAATGGGGAAGGGAAATGGAGCACAAGTACATTTTATCTGGCAACAAGAGTAACTGGAATATTCCAAATAGCACTATAAATAAAGATTTTATTATTTTTTTTCAAAACCAAAAAGCAGGAAAAATGTACATGTCTTCTGAGCCAAGGTCTATACTTTAGTTTTTCTTTAATCTTACTGTAATTTAATTGTGTGCACCTTACACAAGACACCACAATGCTTAATAACACCTGATGGTTCAGGACATTCATCTCAGTGGCCCTTACAGTGGTGATTGGCTCAACTGGAAAAAGGATTTCATGACCTTTTATATTAGTTTTAGGGCTGTTGAAAATTACTATTTTAGTAATTGAGTAGTCTATCCATTATTCTTACAATTAATCGAGTAATTTGATTTAAAAAAAAAAAAGATAAAATAAAATATTGGTAAATCTGGCAGCGTTACTATCGGATATCCATATCAGTCCAGGGTGGGGTGGAGCAATACGGGATATTTACCTTTGTTCGTCACACTTAGAAACTCATCTGCCAGTCATGTACCGCCAATATGATTTCTGCCACCTGTGTGTTGAGACCTGGATGATATCAAATGCGGTTTGGTGCTACACTTACACTGTAACCATCAACTACTCAGCTGCCCGCCATGTGCAGTCTATCCGTTCACCTGTATAAATTCTCCTGCAGTTCTCTTCCCGCCGTTTGCTTTCAACAAGCAGCTCCCAGAGGAGAAAAGCTGCCGCACTCCAGGCATCGTGCCAGTCATTTTAAGGATGCCTGAAAGGCGGAAGCCAGAGCTACGTGTAACGCAAATAATATTCCAGCCGGAATTGGTGTACTAAATAATAAAACATAAAGAAACGAAGCTTCGAGGCAGGTAAATTTTCCTCGAGGAATTTTAGTAGTCAAGTTACTCGAATCATTCGATGAATCGTTTCAGCCCTAATTAGTTTCAAAGAAAAATCTGTGGATTCTCACACCTTTCACTGGCCATGCTACAGCCCACAAACGTCTCTGAGGGGAGAAAAAGATGTTACATGAAGTGAATTTATAGACCAGCAGACCAGAAGAAAGCTTGGGGTTAAATCGGGGACCGTCGACATGTGGCTGGAGGAAGCCGAAATAAAACTCACCACTTTCCGATTGTAAAAACAATTACTCTACCCACTGAACTGCAGTTGCCCCAGATCAGAGTAATCTGTGGCTGAAGTAAAACCTGGTCGTGAGATGGTTGCACATAAATCCGTTTGCGCTCACTCTGAGTATTTCTGCGCTTTCAGCTGGTTTGGATCTGCTAATCAACTCAAAATTATAAACTCTTCTTTTATTTTTCATTAAACTTTGTTGAGTTTTTCTGTTTTTCAACTGCAAGTACTTTAACTAATGCTAAGTTTTTGTATAATCTAAAGTAGCAAGAAGGTTTAGCCTCTTAAAAAACATGCTCCTGGATTGTTGAGTGCCACAAACTACTGCGTATTGTTTGAAAGTTGTATTATGTGTGCTTGTAAAATAATTAAAAAATAAGGACAAAAACAATCAAAAACATTTCACAGGTTGTGAGTTCTTCTTTGATTCATTATTCCGTAATCTTCTATCAAATGGAATCAAGCTTCGCCCCGAGCCGATCATCTGAGCTCACTCCGATTCTCAGCACGCATGTCTTCTCCGGTGTCCGAGCGCCAAAAACTTCGGGTCAATAAAACTTTTAGTTGCTTTTTTCCTGTGTGAGTCTCTACAGATTGAAATTTCTTTGATACCAAGTTCACTCATATTTACACCCTTCCTATTCTACTCAATTTAGTAACATCCATTTGCTTGAGTGTAACGTATGAGCTTGTCAGTATTCACATCTGCGTGTGCTTGTATGATAAGAGCTTCAATTTCCAAGCTGTGGGCTATGTAGAAATTGGAAATCATTCTTTCCCTCGTGGAAACAGGCCACCAACAGCATTCTATAAATGACTGCCTACCTGACCCTGAGATCTCCGAAGCATTATTGTGCTGATGGAGAACAGACATTTTCAAACTATTCAGAGAGAGGCCCAGTGCTACCTTTTATGTCAAAGGCACTTTTTAAGAGAAAAAAAAGGAAAAGACATAAAGAATTAGTAAGTAATGTCTCTAATATTCTAACAAAGAATAGAGAATAATTAGTGCATGTGTAAGCTGTTTTTCAAATAGCCCACCAAGAATAAAACTGCTGCTTCAGTGGAATCACATTCCCTTCATGGATAACAGAATATTTAGTTCAATATCTTCACAAAAACACAATGACAGTTGTTTATTGTGAGCTGCAATCTTCAAAAAAATCCCATTTCTTATTTCGTTTCTATCCCTGGCCTTCTTCTCAGCTATTGCTTAATTCAAATATGTTTATTAGTACTCAGTGTTCCACAGACAAATGGGACAGTCTTTTGCCACTATATCCGGCCTGTCCAACTAAACTGCTCAGGGTGCCACATTTTCTGAAACCCAACAGCTCAAGTGCCGGGCATCCGGCAATAAAGTATGTATTGTGCATAAAACATCACCAAGTATTAAGGTGTACGTATTAAAATGATTTGTTTCATTTATCATTTATATATTTTTACAGCATTAAGACATAAATGCTGGATGCACAAAACACTCTAGGGCAGTGGACTCATCTGCGGTGCCACAACTGAGCCAAGAACCTGCACCGTATTCCTGCCATTGATGGCGCATTGTCAACCACAAGCATGTTTACAATGTCCAAATTTAAAACATTATCTTAAAAAAAAACCACACACACACACTCCCACACACAATTAAATAATATTGAGAAGCTCTTAATCCTTTGTCTCATATGTGACCCCTATCAACTATAAAGCTATTTTCCTAAACCCGACCAAAGCAGAGATCACATGTTTCTCTGTACCCAGTAATTATTTCTTTCACGCCAAACATCAGGAATTCACTCATTATGGACATGAAGGTCAGCTGGCCTGCAGCTCTGAACAAATGGCCTAAAGAGAAAATCTAAACTAATGCAACAGATTAAACCTTAAGATCCACACTCATTTGTTTTTGTAAATTGTACATCAAACTGCAAAATGTGTGTAAATCTAAATAATGCAAAATATTTTAACTTTACTAATAAAAGTTCATTGAGCAATTTTACATTATACATCAGATTAAATCATAATCTGATGATTATGATTTAATGATTTTAACACATTAAATCGGTATGGTATAAATCAGAATAGTGCATGAATTATTCTGAAATTTGTAAAAAAAATACAATTCTAAAACTAATCAAAGTCTACAAAAAGCATAATTTCAAACCTGCCCTGAAATGAGCTATTAACTCTGCTTTGTCCTTGCAAATCCGCCAGAGCAAATCTGGTTCTCATTCTAGCAACTCAAAATGTCAGGACTTATTTTTCTCTCTTGAAAGTCATAGTGCATGTCAGTCCCATACAGAGTACAAATCTGTTCCATTTTTCTTTCTTTTTTTTTTTTTCCAACAACAGTTCAATTAAAGTGACTATAAGTTTTAATCTGAGCCTTGAACATTTTTATTTTTAGGAATCAAAAAGGCTTACATATCAGCGGAGAGATTTGTTTTCCCTAATGTGTAGATAATAATTTAGATTTTAAAGGCTCAAATGATCAACACATAATAACACATTTGTGTGTGTTGGAGTAACAAACGTCCTCTCCTTGCAGAAGGAGAGACACGGTACAAAATAATGCTATTAGAACACAGTCATGCATGAACAACTCAGCTAATTTTACCATGGCTGCAGTAGCTTGCTGAAGAAAATTGAACATTATTATTACTCTCCATAAAAAATATTGCA
This sequence comes from Poeciliopsis paucimaculata, assembly GCA_903067055.1. Classification (NCBI taxonomy): domain Eukaryota; kingdom Metazoa; phylum Chordata; class Actinopteri; order Cyprinodontiformes; family Poeciliidae; genus Poeciliopsis; species Poeciliopsis paucimaculata. The sequence continues at coordinate 5,091 of CAEGAD010057233.1, read as the reverse complement.
CAGGTAGATCAGTTATATGTACTTAATGAACCCACAGCTTTCTGTCAAAGACTGCCTTTCATATTTTCTTACAGTCCATAGATGAATAAGAGTGAGAAAACATATTTCATAAATTGCCCTTTTATGTCAGATCTATCTTTCTAAAAACAGGACTAACGACAGTCTGACATTAAAGAGGGAAAAAGGAGTTACACGAATGCTGTGGGCAGAAGGTCAAAGCTCACCACTATTTTTCTCTGCTAATAAAAAGTTCTTTGTTCACTATCTACAGTACTCCTGAACTCTTAAAAAATGCAAATTGTTGCCTCATACACAGAGAATAATCTGAGTATTTCTGACTGATTGATTAAGTCGGTGATTTTTACCCATTGTATTCCTTATCCTCTATTTGAATAAAATAATATTTTATGTTTGTTTAACCAAGAGCATGTCTCTCAGTGAGATTTAGATGAATACATAAAAAGAATATAAAACAGAAAAATGTGCTCTAATAATTACCATAAGTGAAATAATAATAAAAATATTATAAAAGATAGTTTAAATCATATCAGAAGAAAAACAGCCAAAAAACAAACTATCTAATTATGCAACTCTTGTACACAATCAAGAGTGATAAATAATAGTACTGAATAATAGATTTATTCAGCTCATGGACTGCAGACATGGGAGGGTCAAGAGGGTCAAGCTGAACTGAGTTCTAGGGGTCAAATGTGAAAACAAAGAGAAAGGAAAAGGGAAAAACAAGATATTTCATGAAATAATAATGAAATTCCTTTCACACTGTATTAAAATACCACAACGTTTCCATCAAACAACCATTTAAGAAATTTGACATACATCAAAGTGTGCGCCTTCTGAACAAACTGTAAGCCTTCAGTTTATGATTCAGTTTAATAAACTTCTGTTACAGATCGATAAAATGTAGAAAAACCATGAAAACTAAAAAACCCTGAGCCGATAACAACTACCAACAGTCAACCAACATTAAAAGCGAAACAAAACTCCAGATCAGCTGCCGCTCCATCTGGCCAGTGTGTCTGGGTATTTCTGGAGTGTGAATGGGTGCTGTGCCTTTGATTCAGATAATGGGATCCACCCACAGGTTGGTGCTGCTGCTTGCTGCTGCTGCTGCTGCCGCCGCCGCCGCCGCTGCTGCTGCCTTGTTTTCAACTGACACAAGTGACTCTATCTGTTTGTCTGCACATTTTATAAAAATATTGACTTTAAAATTTCCTGTGGACTCCCGATTAAGCTGCCTGGATGCAAATTAGACGTCTATTTAGTGGTGTAAATGATGTGGATTGGAGTGTTGTACAAAAGACCCTGAATCTAAGTTTATTTTGGTCTAAATGTTAGATTGTAGGAATTACTCACATGTCTTCCATGATTACATTTGCATAGAAGGATAACACTTCTTCAGCAGTGGGATTTGAATATTTCAACAACAAATGCAAAAGAAATAAAAATGAAAACTAGACACTGTCTATCACGCAACCTTTCAGACTATATATTAGTAACTATTATTAATTTCATTTACTTATATGTTATTTTTTATTTGTTTTTTTTTTGTTTTGTTTTTTTGTTTGTTTGGAACCACAGCACTTTGTTTTTCTGGAAAAAACACTTGAATAATTATTGGCTGATGTTCTCAGGAATAATGTATGAGGTTATTATAGCTGCCTAGTTAGATCTGAACTCTTTGTGACTTTCTTCAGCATAAGGGATTAGAGCCACCCCTACGGAGTACAGTAAGTACCCATTTATCCAAGGAGAACATAGGAGGGGGTAAGAGAAGTAAAACTAAAAGCCATGTGTTTTACAATTCTGTGAGTACCAAAAACCCCTTAGAAGGAAAGGTAATAAAAGGTAGAAACCGAACTATAAAAGACTCTAAAATGTCCTCTAGCTCATTTTGCCCCAGAGAGTCCAGTCCGGTTGTACAGTGATGTGATTTACGGAGAAATGGTGGAGATCCATTAGTAATGAAACAACAAATCCTCTATCTAGAAAGTGATTTATGTATTCAATAAACCTCCTTTCATTCCCTCTATTGCCTTTTTCCGCTCCCTTACCCCTGACACCAGAATTAAGACAAGTCACATTATGGAGGGCAAAATTTACCAACAGCAGTGTCCTCCAGTATGAAGGTAAGACTACATCATGAACCTGCTGTAACGGAAATTTGCTTTGGCTTCACAGTAATTGTGTTGTCATATCTGAATTACTGCAAATGAGAAGTGCAACAAAGTAGCATACTTTAATTAAATGAAAGTAAAGTTTTCAAAGCAACTGTGATTAATTGTAAACTGGTTGTAGAAACATCTGCAATGCCTAAAGTGTATGCATATATTTACATTTGTTAATTGAATATTGGCAGCTTTCCCATCAGCTGATTTGTGTATTTTTTTCCCGTTATTCATGAATATTAATCTAATAGCTCACAGTCATCTAAACTAATTAAACAACTCTTATAATTCAGGTAAACAGTATGAACAATTTTAATTATTTTAAATATTCTCAATAAAACTCGTAAGATTTATCTTTTACTTCCATAACTAGTTTGTAAAGTGACAGCAGAAACGTCAATGATGAAATGTGGAAGCGCCATGCCGTCACAACTTTTCAATTTGTCTGCAAAGCAGCAGATAAATGACAAAAATAAGATGACAAGAATTTCTGGAAAAGTGGATGTAGTAGAACTGACACCAGAAAAGAGGCGTATCAGGTCCGAGATGCTGAGCCTGGATGACTGCTGTAGCTTTCCACTACACATATTAGCAGGGGACCTTACAGCAATGTTTAGCATAAGCTATCACTTGGCAATTAATTTACAAAGAGAAAATATAGTGAGATCATCAGAGAGAAGTAGAAAGGCTTGGCAAAAGAGGTCCAGAAAGTAAGAAATCAGCAGAAAAGGCTGTGAGGAAGAAAGAAAGCTGCTTACAGTAACACCCATTAATTTCCCTGAAGACGGGTGCTGAGGATATTAAGCCAAATAAAAGAGCTAAGCTCTGTGAGCTTCACTGATCCTGCTCCAACCAAAGCTTTACACAGTATGCTTCACCTTGGCAAACACACGCATAACCAAGACAGAGCTGTAATTAAATAGCTCTAGAGTAACTCAACCCGGCTTTCACCACATTTAAGACATTAACAGAACAGCAGAGTTTCTCCAAAATCAGTGATATATGCACTGATGCCCAGGTTTTCTCCAGGTGTGAAGTTAGCGCAGGGTGAAATTATTTTCAGTGCCTTTCCACAACTTTTCTTTTTTCCATATTAGCAGGTGGATAGTTAAAATCCCAAAAAGATTTTAACTATCCTTTGGGATAGTTAAGCTGTGAAGATAGTTATCTCAACAGAATAACACAGAACTGTGCTGAAAATTAAAGAGCTATAAGTGCTAGCTGGAACAGCAGGAGCTTTATTACACATCTGAGGTTTAACAGCACAGATGTTTCAGCGTTGATTGAGCTGAATCAGACACTTGAATCACGCACCCCAAAGGTGTGAGGGTTCAGGCTTCACTTTTTCATAGACTTGGCATGCTGAAAGCTCCTAGTACATCTTGACTTTCAGCAACGTCATTATAACAGAGGCATTCTCAAAAGCTTAATCTTAATTTTAGAGAGATTAGTTAGACAATAATTGCTGAAAGGTGGAGCACATGAGCATGATATGGTATGCAGTTATTTAATTTAACTGTAGAAATGTTAGTAAAGGAACTTAGTTACAAAATAGTAACCGTGGTGAACATGTAGTATGATAGATTTACATAATTAGTCAACTAACTAAACTAAAACTGTTGATAAAAACACCCCCACACTTTATCGACCAGGCCAAGAAAGGAACTGTCATTATGCGTTAATTATTCTTAGTTCAAGAATTATTTGAACCAGAGCATGAACTGTTGAGGTTCAACATGCTGCCAAGATAAATTGAAAATACAAACTGGTCGAGTTTAATCTGGATTTTTGTTTCACATCAAATTTATATTGACCAATCAAAGGGTGGTGTGATTAAAATGAACTCAAATTAAGGACTAATACTAAAATATGCAGATGAACCACCTCTCACAAGTTCTTTCTGATCTCAAATGTTTTGTTAAATATGATTGTTTCCTCTCTTGCCTTGTCCTTGCTTTGTCCACTGTGATTTATTGGATCTCTGTCCTGATTTTTACTCAGAGGTTTGTTTCATAATTACTCCAAGTAGCCTTCATCAGCAATAATGAACCTTCAGAGAATGATAACATTTAATTACAACAATCAAAGTAGACTCTAACCATGTCTGAACTCCTACCTGGGTAAGGAGACATTAAGAAAGCACAACTCTTCGCAGCTGTTCTCAGCATTAAATGAGAGGGTATTATATTGAGATAAAGTGACACACAAAGAGTAGTTCAAGTATGTTGATGTAAACGATGGTCTCTAAATCAGTACGCGTGGAGTACTTCAAGAAAAACTATTATTTCTCGTTTCCTTTGAGCAGTGTATTAAAAATGTATCATCAGTGTGTGAATTAGATTATTTCTAAAGGCAATTGGTGCCATAGGATTTTATTTAGGGGTGTCCAAGTAAACATAGTTATATGCATTCCATGCTTTTTAAATTGTATATGTAAAAAAAATTACCATGTATGCTTTTGCTGCCATAGTCAACTATTATAACCAATGATGCAATACAATGTTTGCTTCAAGTATAAAACAGTTGAATGACTTCTGCACAGATGATTAAATGATATTATCTATCACTGACCAAAGATAGATTTTAATGCAATATGACTTTTGAAGTTTTAGGAAAACCTAAAACTGTCTTTCATTTGAAGGGAAGGAAACTCATCAAATCTTTTGTATGGATTTCTTAAAGGTTTTGATGCAAGCTTCAACTCTCCTCAAAACCAGAACATCTGATTTATCGTTTACTTGACAATTTTATAGCTTAGATAAGGACAAAATTTTTGTGCCTGGGAAAAAAACAGGAGTTCTTCTCATGGCTTTAGGCTGAGCCCTGGTGGAAAAATAATGAATTACATCTATAGTGAAACGAAAGAAAACACAGCTATTCTAAGTATATATATATATATATATAT
>CAEGAD010057221.1:0-16148 GCA_903067055.1 Poeciliopsis paucimaculata | reverse complement strand
AATGTTTTGGCACAAAACATCTTTTTCTTCTCTCCACAATTTTGTTAACAGTAAAGAGGGTTGGATAATAAAAAATACAATAACTTTTCTTTTTTTATTATTTAAAGAAAAATCTCACAGTGCCTTCAGCTGCTGCTGCAACAATCCAAACTCTCAGTCACTTGTGGGCAATTTAGAATCACAGAGAAAAGCTCCAAAAGAGAATCAAACTTAAAACTCTGAACTAAGAACTTCTGATCATATAATAGTAATTAACCATAGCTGCCATGGTAAACTATTACTGATAACTATTGTCAGTAGTCCCTAACATTAATATGACCAGGCAGCTTGCAATCATATATATACGTATAGATACTATTGTTATAAAGGCTGAGCCAAGAACATTTATGTCTGTATCAAACAAGTAGCCCTTCATCTTACTTTGTACCCGTGAAGTAGCTACCAGTCTCAAAAAGGTTGGTGACCCCTGATCTAAAGCTTTACTCAGCTCTATGGATTAAATAGAGCTGAGTAAAGCTCTATTTATGACAGCAGTGTGTGGGGAAAAAACAGCTTAAGTTTTCCAAGCTGAAACTTGTGTGTGTGTTGCTACTGATGATGTCTAAACTTTTGTCAAAATAAATATATTAAAAAAAAAAAAAATGGAGAAAAACAGTACGACGGGTAAAGTTTTGATCAGCAAAGAAAAACAGAAAATCCCTTGACAGGTAGGTTCAGGAGTCTAATTGGTTTTGAGATAAATTCTGCAATTTCATCTATGTGTAGCCTTAATGTTGAAGTTATCTATTAATCCTGATCACTATTTAAGAATCACACATATCAACATCATATTACAACATCAATACACAAAGAAACAAAGCCAGCAGGTTACAATTAAAACTTATCTAACCTGTCACCTTTTTAATTTTTTTCCCCCAAAGAGTTTGCAGTAAAATTGAGCAGAAAATAACACTTTAGGTAAAGTGATCTGTTTTTAGATTGACAAACTTTACCCCATTTCTACTTACCCACTCTCCAACACTGTTGTGATGAGGAGAGTTAATAATCTTCACTTCCTCCCAGAGAATTCGGTCTTGGCCCCAGCGCTGGATCAGTGAGCGAGTCTTGACAGCAAACACCAGTAAGATGATAAGGCCAACAACGACCAGAAAGCCCAAGACAATTGCTATTGCCTGCAGGACAAAAGCTTCCAATATCAGTGATCTGAAATTACATCTAGCTACAAGCATAGTAAATTCCACCATGCCCCAAGTAAACAGTGTCTCTTGGAGTCTCAGATCTCTCACTGCATACTTAAAAGGTTAGTTGAAAAAAATGTTTTCATGTTTTCAACATAAAATCCTTATACCGTTTACAAGATAAATAATTCTGAATGTAGCTTGGATTTGTAACTAGATTAACATGTTAAAACAAATGCTTCATTTACTTGTATTGGCAAAGAAACTAGTTACTGTAGGCAAACATAATGTAACATTCGATGGACAGTTGTCCATCACATTTAGCACATTGGTCAAACCCGTGTAGTCTATTGTAAGGGATCACATAAAATTCCAACAACAGCCAATTAATCTAATCGATTGCATTTACCATCAACCTATTAAATGTATCATTTATTAAAGCTAAAATAAACCTATACACAAGATGTAAATAAAAATAGCATCTTGTGACCAGAGAAGTTGAATGTTGCCTGGGTCACGTGTGCAAAATCGAACTACTACCAACATCAAGAATAAATAATAGAAATTTAGAGCCCTCAACGTTTATGATAATATTATGAAACAGGAATATCTTTGCTAATATCCAATGGTTGGAAATAGAAGAGAAATAATTCTTCATTTACACAAATGTTGCTTCACCTGAGACTTAATAATCTTGTATTCATCCTAAAATTAGAATTATTTAATCTTGGTCCAGTAAGATTTGTACTGAATTTAAGGTACAGGGATTCTTGCTGGCAATATAAAGCACTTAAGACAAAAAAGAAAAAAGGTTTTTGCTTTTACCTGCACACAGAACACACTCATACATTTTCAAAATAAAAATAGTTTCACAAAGCTTGTGGTCTCAAGTCTCAAAAATCTCAAAAGTAATTGCATTAAAATAATTTAACTCACCTCTTGGGGCTCCACCACACAGTAATGGTAAAGGTACTGGTTGATGAAGATACCCTGGGCCTGAGTCTGTGTCTGGTATTGTGCACATAACTGGATCATCTGGTTGTATAACATAGACCCTGAGGATTGTGCGGTTGGGTTCACCGACACCAGGTAGACAATGGTGGAAATAAGCATCAAAAATGCTAAAATGGCACAGATAATAATGGATGCTAGGTAGAACTTAGAAGAACGGGCTGCATTTTGTCTTGAAATCACCAAGATAAATATGATCAGTGTGGCTATGAAAGTAATGGCAGCAATGGCAATGATAAAGCCTTTGCCAGATTTGGGGTCAATTTGTGTTCCTCCATAGCCATAGCCATAGCTGCCAGAACTGCCGCCAAGACCAGCACCGTAAGTGCCGCTGTATGTGCCACTGTAACTGCTGCCATAGCTGTTGCCATATCCACCAGTTAAACCTGGCATCATTCCAGTTCCACCTCCCATGACACTCATGTCATAGTCCCATGCCAGAGTTGAGGCCACACACGCAAAGATAGCCACACACATGATGATAATGATGAGGCACAGTATCTTCATCACGCCTGGGGGCGAAGTCCAGCGATAGAATTGAATGTTCTTGTCTGCTTTATAGTAGGAGAAGGTTGGGTTTGACATGGGCTCACTGTGCCTATGTTTGCTGTCAACAGAAGAGAGTGGACAAGCTTTTGTCAATCTATGAATGTCACAGTAAGTCAGACTCAAACAATAAGGCCAAATAGTATGACTAGTACAGAGAATGTAAATGTACAGTATCTCCAATAGCAAACTTTGATTACCTCTCACAAGCAACATCTTGACATGTTGGAAGCAACACTAACAGGAAAAATATTTACCATTGTTCTGATTTAGCCATGGCAGAATTATATGAAAGTGTGCCATGTTTTAACATGTGAAAATGTATACTAGAAGATGTATAGTTTAACATTCCTACAATTTTAAGAGCTTGTGTTTAGCTCACTTGAATTTGTTGTTTTTAATATTTTTTACCTTGAGAAATTTTTGAAGCCTCACTGGATACAACATGATAACATTGTGTTGAAAGCCCAGTCAGTGGTTGAAAGTAGTACAAAGCACTGCAGCATAAACGTGTGATGCAGGTGATTTAGATGCCTTGGAATATTAAAGTAAGTCATACAGTGAGGCATACAGCAACATAAAATCCTACGGCTGCAGTGGATAAGTAAGCACCCATATAAATGGTAACACAATAGGACGTTTTACCTCCATATTATTAACCTCTCACACAGTTCCATAAAGACTCCATCAATTTGATTGATAAAAGTTATAGAAAGTCATATCTGAATTAAATATTCTAGATATAACTGTAGCAAATTAATTTAAATTTAGGATCAATAGTTTACTGAATTCCATAGTTAATTACAATTTGTTTTTTGCAAGTATTGCCACAATTTTACAAAAGCAATTTTACTTATGGTTAGCTGAAAAAACAAGAGGGAGAAACATTTTCCAGAAAAATGCACTAAAAATAGATATTTTTATGTATGTAAGATATGCAGAAATAAAGAATATCACTCAAGTTAACAGCTGATGCTATGTCATTTAACATTTATCTGGACGCTTCAGAGCTATGTTGTAGGCTGTCTCTTAAATCGGTCACCAACTTAAGATCAGATTTTTGGTGCTAGTGGGATGTAGTTGAAGTTCTGCTTGGAGAAAAAAAATCAGTCATGAAGTTAAAGGTTGGGTGCATATTGGTCTTCCAAAAGAAAAATAACCCTATAACATTCAGACAAAATGGCTGTACAATGGCTTCAGGACAAGAAAGATAATGTTTTAGTGCAGCCCTAATCTCAGTCGGACGGAGAATTTGTAGGTAAATATGGAAAGTAGTGTGCTAGTGAGGCAGCCCACAAACACGAGTAAGCTATATCAGTTCTATGAGGACGAATGGACCAAAATTCTAGTAAACTGTGAGACGTTAGTGGAAGGACACTCAAAAGGTTTGACCCAAGTCATTCAGTTTAAAAGACAGTTATCTCTGTTACTGACCAGATTCATATAAACTTGTGAATTCAAAAGAAAGAAACAAAAAAAATGTACGAAAAATTTTAAAGTGTCTGGCATTTAGCAAAAAATTCTGGTAATTCTAACCAGAATTACCAGATAAAAATAAAAATAAAATGTTTTTATTGTGTATAGGTAAACGTCTGATTTCAACTGTAAGCTAAAAAGATATTAAAAGTTGACCCATTTACAATGGGAAAGAAATGTGTGATGTATGATGCTCAGACCTAAAAAAGCAAAGAAGTAGAATGAGGTAAATGTGTGACCACTCACTGTTTACTTCCACTTGGCGGGTACAGATGGTTGCTGTGCCGGTGGCTTGGCATCCTGGAATGATTCTGGAGCTCAAACTTCTTAGAAAAAAGAACAATACTCCTGACTTAAGGAAACAGAGAAAATGTTTGTATAAGACCTAAGACAACCTTTAGCTATTCATAACACTTGTGACATTCAATGCTACAAGACACTAACAACCATTAAGGTTTATGTTGAGGGCATTTTATTCAACTTCTCCTTTTATTTATTTATTTATTGTCTATTAAAATACACTAAGCTGTTCATCTTCAGGGAGTGATAATTAAAAATAATACGCACTATAGTTTATTCAAAAAGTATTCAGTGCTTTACTCTTTTCAAATTCTCTTTGTCTTCTTTTACTCCAATTTGAATTATTTATGGTTATTTCAAGTGTTAACTTTTGTTTATGTAGTAGGTTGTGATTCCTTACTGGAGAATGGCATCGACTGAGATAATCCTGCCATTAACTAATCATTTTCCCTCTCCTGCTGTTAACTTTGTACTTTTAAAATTGTTTACAATGTTCATGAATCAGTTCATCTGTTTCTTGTACATTCTGCTCTGTCTTCTCAAACCCCAGTCTGTCATGGCAGATGGGCACTTGAACTAAGCCAGGTTCTGGTTCTGCTGGAATACAGAACCCAGAAACCCTAACGTTTCTAACAGGTGTTTTCCTGTTAGAAATCTTTTAATCTATTCTGCACTGTATTGTTTTATAACATTAATTTGGAATGTATGTCATTGAAGTGAAATGGGATTTTTTGTACAGTGCCTTGAGACAACATTTATTTTGAATTGGAAATAAATGAATTTAATTTAATGAAATTATTCTTAAGTTATTTTGAGTAACGTTTTCTATAAAAACAGACGATGTACATTTAAAATAAAAATTACTTTTCAGAATAACGTGTGCATAAGCATTTTTTCATTGGTCATCGTTCAGCTGTTTCTACAATGTCACTCTAGTACACCGGTTGTCATATCACAGCAGAATGTAAACAATGAAATCAAAGGCATTATCTGTAGGCATATGAGAGCATATTTGTCAGAGGACAAATATGTAGAAGGATACAAAAGATCTAGGAAGCACTAAGCATCCCAAAAATCCTGCAAATGTAAGACCTGACTGCCTCACCATACTAAGTATTCAAGGAAGAAGGGTTTTGGTCAGAGTTGGCCAAAAACCCAATGGCAACATATGATGTTAACTCGTGGAGATAACAGAAAAATCTAGAACTGGCTTGTCAACCTTCAGTCCTCGAGATATTGTGACCTGCAACTTTTAGATATGTCCCAGGTAAAACACAACAAAATTGGATCGCTGGATGAACTCATCATCCAATCAAGTTCTATAGAGTCCTGTTAATCACCTAATTATTTGATTTAGGCATGTTGAAGCAGAGACACAGCTAATAGTTTCAGGACACAAGCCCTCTAAAACTAGTGTTTGACAGCCCAGATTTGTAAGGTCAAACATTGCTAACCCAGTCCACTAATATTGCATTTATGATACCTCTAACTAAAAACTAAATTCTCTGATCTGCTGAAACCAAACTAGATCTTGTTTTTCTGCTACCTTGTAACAGAGTCTCATTAAAAAGCGTGGATAACAATGGACAGGCTTCAGGGGAAAATTCACAGGCCTCAATAAAATATTTTTTTAAAGAAAAAAACGGAAAGTAATCCATTGAAATAAGTTATGCCTTAATTAGAATACTTTTGGTCATCAAATTATCACGGTAAAATCAAAAAATGACCCACCTTGTGATGAAGCTGATCCTGATCAACAGAGTGGCGTCGTTCAGGAAGAACAATCCAAATATGCGTACGCGCGAACCAACATCCATCCACGCCCCGTCCGCAGGAACTCCAAACCTGGCCTCTGCAGGTGTGCTTGCATCACGTGATCTGTTCCTCAGGCCTCACGGGACTGTCCTGTCCTCACGCCATATAGGTGTTAATACACATAGTCATAACACTATGTGTTATGACTATGTGTATAACACATAATTATGTCACTCCAAATAAAAGGAAAAGGTGTGCTCTTCTACAGTTCCCAGAAGCTTAGACAGGAAGCTTCTTCTGTCTCAGCTTTTATTTTTCTGACTAGTTTCAGAGAAACAAGTCAGACTGGGAAAACCAGTCTTAATGTTAGGTCGTTGAAATGAACAGCACTATCACTACTTCACATTGCATTATGTCCACAGTTATGAAGACTTTTAGAACATACAAAGTCACACAACAGTTTTACTGTGAAAACGTAGTAATTTAAATTTTTAGTCATAATTTTTAACTTACCGTAAGTATGGAGCGATTGTATTAATTCCAGAATTAATGAATGTTATCGGTAATTTAAATGCTAAAATGAATATTTATAGAACCTTAAATAGGGACACCTTATTACTGGGGAAAAAGACCTTCCGGGTTTGAGGGGGTCAGCGAAATTAAGCATTGCGAAACCTACAGGGGGAATTACTGTCCGCAACTGACAAAACCAGCTGTTCAGGTTTTTATGGAAAGAAAAAATAAACTTAAACCGCCATTTTGAGAGAACAGTTCAGAGACACATTGTTTGGCAACATCTACAACTTTTATAGAGTCCATACACCATGACCCACACAGTTTGAACCATTTTTTTAACAGGAAAAAACCTACAAAATAATTTTCCATTTCTGCACAGCACATTTTTAAAAATCTGTTTCACAGAAAGAAAGAAATTCTCCTCCTCAAGTCTCAATGTCAAATAATTTTATTCCTATCAGAAATACTTTTTAGAGAGAAAAAAAAGAAAAAAGATAATAATAAATTAATAAATAAGACGAAGAAGAAGCAAAGGTATTTATAATATTTCCTTTGGACAATGACTGCTTTTTCAAAAAAATCTCAGATCACTATGATCGCTTTAATGCGATTGATTCTGTGTGTGTATCCATAGGTACTAATCATCAAGCAGATGTGAAGTTAAGATCCCAGACGAATCTGGGTTCAATGAGCAACAAGTTATGTTTATGTCTATTTTACAAATACATAAAATGTTTTCCTCAGTGCAATCTTGCCCACACTTTGCTGAATACACCATTCCATGTGTTAGTACAGACACAGTCTCAAATGAAATCAATCCATGTTCCATGCCTGACTCACACATCTATGTGATGGGACTCTTTCAAACATAGGCTAATACAATGAAGGCACAGCAATAAGCAGATACAAGTAATTAACTTTAATTGTTCTTTTATACAACAAAGTATTTTTAAAGAAAGTGACCACAGACATGAATGTTTCCAACACCCTAGTCCGTGGTATTGTTGTACTCCTGAATCTTCAGTTTGATATGAGACAGCTTGCTTTTTAAGTACTCACAACGTTCTCTTTTTTCCAAATAGGTTGGGTCCTGACAAGAAAATGAGTAGAAGAGGAAATTAATCAGTGTCAGAAACAACTTTTAACTTAATTAAAGAATAAAATGCTTACAATGTTACAGCTAAGTATGGTTTGTACACTATAGAAATGTTAACATTGATAAGTTCAATCAAATCTTAATTTTCCTTATCATGTCCCCTCAGATGATATTTATTGTGAATTAAAGCCACATAAATAGTGGAGCGTGAAAAGACCTTTGATCATAGTAAGTGGGACAACAAATCGGCTGTAAAGCTCAGTTTTTACATGGACTCACAGCTTTCTTCCTTTGATATTCTGATAAGATGCTACTAATCCGTTCTTTCTCCTGAAAGAAAATGAAAGGATTAATGGGCAGAAGCATTCTGTCTATGTCCAGTTCTGCAGGTGACTGAGTGGGAGGTGTACCATTTGACTTGAGGGCCTGGAGGGGAGATTCTGCATCATCTCATACATCTCTTCAAACGTCTTAGCCATGATCTGGACTTCAGCATGAAGCTCTCTGTATTCAGCATACTGGTCATTGAAGACGGCCTTATACTGGTCCCTCTCCTCATCTGAGAGGATGCTGGGATACTTTCTGAAAAGGCATCACACATCAATTGCAAACAGAAGCTAATTAATTTTGTTTCAGGTTCAATAATTCCATTAGTATAGAGTCCAATAAAAACACATAATATTACCAGGTTTGTGGTTTTAAAAAAATATGAAGAGGAGAACATTTTAAAGTAAATATATTTTTAATTTGTATTTATTACACATTTGTTCATTAAACAGCTACTAGGGAATGATGACCTTGAGCATGATGATTAGGGCTAAATCCCATTCTAAGAGAATCACGAGTCAAGCGCTTTTCAGACAGCGCTGTCATAGTGAGCACTGATAATGATAATGCTATGGAAGTTGATGTGCTGTCATAACAGTGCAGGAAGCGCTTTTAGGAGGTACAGCAGATACTGACTGTGGAATAAATGGCACAGAGTCAGCAGTTCAAATGTGAATGTCATGATATGTGGTGTGAGGGGGTGAGGCAGACGTGGTGGACCCAGCTTGAAGTGAAGGAAATTATGATTTAATGATGAAATAAACAAAATCCAATGTCCAAAATCCCAAATACCAGGCAGCACAGATGAGCAGAAGGCAAAGGCTCAATTTTGGTAGCAACTGGAGGAAAAAAACTTGAGACATGTGCAAACAGCAAGACCGATGCAACAAGAACCCAACAAACAACAAGAAACACAGGTGGGTATAAATACACAGAGGGTAATCAGGGAATGAGACAAACCTGGGAACAATCAAGGGGTAGACAGGACGACTCAGAAACCTAAAATAAACACCCCGAAAAACTCAAATCCTTACAGTGAATCTATAGAAGATTTATTTGTTTGGATTTGTAATGGACTCAATAAAAAAGTTTAATCGAGTGAATTGCAAGGTCTGTAATTAAATGAATCACATTTGAACTAAAAATCATAGTTGACAATATATTTTAGAATTCAAAAACCCTTTTGGCTGCTAAGTGTTAGAATAAATAGGCATGAAGTTTAGAATAAAAATATTGACATTTAAAATAAAAATATTGTTTTTATTTTGTTATTTAGGTTATTCATTCATTATTGACTGTCAAGAAAAGGGATTATAAATGAAACATATTATTATTAGTATTATTACTATTATTATTATTATTGTTCAAATATGTGCAAAGTTTTATTACGCATATTCAGCTTTCAGATGTTTCAAGAACTCCTGATCATTCAAGGAACTTTTTTGAAAAATTCTTTCTTTAGAAATGTGACTGGTGGACAATTTTGTCCTGCATCCTATCAGATCATTTTTGGAACAAAAATTAATCTAGCAGGCCAAGAGAAGCTTCTTTGTCATTTATGTTGTTTGTAAATGTCGATTGTGCATCTGATTTGCAGGTGTACCAGAAACACACAAATAAAAAGGTTCTAGCTTGGAACTTTTGCATGTGTTAAATTCTTCAATGCCTTAAAAATCACCAAAATTTAGGTGTTAAAGTTCTGGGTCTAATTATTATTGATTCTTGGTGACACAGAAATGCTATTTTATGTTGCAGTTTTCTAAAGTTGAGCTTTAGAAATGTTACGTCAATTAGCATTCAGTTATTGTCTATTTTTATTTTATTTTTATTTTTACTGTATGCATAGTCTGGTAAGCAAAACAACAATTCAATTGCATCCATTCCCTGATACAGGACGCCTCTGCCTTAATTAGTATGTTTTCTTATCTTTCCCAATAAAAGATTACATAGAGAAATGGGCTCCTGTCAAATGTATATATACCCCAGGAAAGGGAAAATCCACCAAAGTGTTACTTCAGATGGTTCTTTTTACTCAGCAATGTTGAAACACAAGAACTTAGAGGGTTATTTGTTTTTAAGCCTTTTCAAATATACATAAGAAATGCCAATGGGACACCGCAAAAAGATAACAGAAATTTGTATCATAAAAAGATGTCAACAGATGTTAGAACACATATTGGAAAATCGAATAGATCACTCACGCAACATAATCTGCTATTATGACAGGTTTGGGGATATATCCAGATGGTATGTGTCCTCGAAGAATCTCTGGTTCTGCTGCCATGAGAGGAGCAGATCCAGCATTGTTTGGAGCATTCATAATGTCAGGCTGAATGGTAGGAAGAGGTGTTGTCTCTGAGGCTCTTGAGGCTGAATCCAGCTACAGCAGTAAACATTTAGTACCACATACTGTAAAGATGTCTATGCAGTGTAGTGGGAAAAAAATAAAACTTTTCATACTTACTACAGACAGTGGGATGGATGATCCAGTGGTTTTCATCTAAAATGGTTGAAATAGAGAGAAAACATTACAGGGCATTAGCTATGTTAACTGCATAAACCGCTATGACCATTTATATATTTTGGCCAAAGAAATATGTGTGTGTGTGTGTATATATATAAAGAGGTAGTATTAAATTCCTCTTTATGTGGGTTTTATGAGATGGAAGCCCAAATTATGTAAAAATAAATAAACTAATACTTGTAAAAGTCTAAACTGTGGATCCTGACTGTAACCTATGAAAGTTTAGTATTTTGAATGGAATTATGGGAATTGTGCAATGTTTCCATGACATTCAAATATTTTGGAAAGGGTCTGTATATATTGTGGCCAATAATATGTGTGTGGCTAAATAAAACTGATGTGGACAGAGTCAAACACAAACCAAAGATTGCTTAAGCTCTTTGATGCTATATCAGTGACAATGGTTCAGGGCAGAGGCAGACTCAACAGTCGAATTACTTCATCAGTCAGTCAGTAACGAGTTAAACAGACATTCAAGTTAACAAGAGACGGTGGTGAGGAGAACAATAAAATATCGCTTAATAAATAACTTGAATAAAGTTATACTAAACTTTAATTCAATTGAATTCAAACTCTTTGGACTCAAGAAGGATTCAGATCACTCAGAATTTCAAAATGTACTAATAATATATTAGAAATATATTCGGCAGGAAAATGTATGTAGTGATTTTCAATTAGCGCTACAAACAAGCATGCCAAAAAGACTTTCCCAATGTGGTGCAGAAAAAGTCCTTGACACATTTTTTAGTTTAAATTTGAAATGATTCAAAGAAAGTTACAGAGTTATTGAAATTATTTAATGCCCAAAGTTGCTTACTGCAGAGGTGTCTGTTATTTATTTATTTATGTGCCATGCACCACAACACAGCTTTTGTTATTTTCAAGGGACACCAGAAATGTATGTAATGGACTTCTTGTCATGTAGGACAGGCTGTATGGTGAGGGATCTGGTGAGCTTGATGAAAAACACTTACATCACTACTAGTTTTTTTTCCTGTTTGTTTCTCTCCGGTATCTTATTATGGACACCTACAAGTAAAAGAATCCTTGTTTTGCAACCCTTCTGACTGTAATCTAGCTAGACATGTTACAATCCTTCATGATCAATTCATGATAGATTTAGATATTTTCCACATATTCAAACAATTCAATAAAATCTAGAATATATTTAGAACCTGACTGTTTTAAAGCAGCTTTCTTATGTACACATGGAAGTGGATTTTAACTCAACCATGTATGTAATATCAAACTGCTAACTGAGATTAAACATTTATTCATGAAGGTGAAGAGAGATGTTCGGGTCAGACCTTCTGTGCCAGCACCTCCTTCCTCATCCTGGCTGCTTCGTGCCTCCACAGCTTCAGACAAACTCCTGCACTGATAAAGTAGAGCACCATGGTGAGGAACAGGAAGATTATGGCTGCTGTTTGGCCAGCCTCTGTGCGACAAAATGCACCATTGACTCCATTATTGAAGATGGGCATGTTGCATAGTCCTCCTCTAGTTGTGTCTCTTACATACACTGTACCTGCTGCCATATACAGCACTGCCAATACAAAGTTGATAGAACACTCTGTCAGTGGCCACCAAGAGGAATCAAGAAGAATGGCTCTGTAGTACAGAGTCATACCAAGAACAACAAGGATTACAGTCACAATCCATGCTATCCCTGCCACTACAAGAACAAAAGGTGTTTTGGGACCTGTGTAGATACTGCCCCCATTTCCATATGCTGAAGCCCCTCCACCAAGTCCTCCATACATCTGTGGCTGGGAGTATCCATACATATTAAACCATTCATTATCCTTGTGTACATAAGCACAGACACATGCAAACACAGCAGCTCCAAGTAGCAACTGCACACAACCCAGGATCCTGAGTAGGCCAGCCCAAGACTTCATGTAGGCATAGCGCTGATGGTACTCCTCCACCCGCTCCTGGTAGGTCTGGGCTGAGAAATTACTGTGCACTGCAGAACCCAAGTCCATAGCTTCAGCACCCAGCATCAATCCATCTTTCTCCTTTTGAAAGGTATAACCACCCCCTGACCCACCGTAGGGGTCCCAATAGGAGCCAGGGAGAGAAGGAGATGGAGGGGCGGAGTTGGGCGGTGAGCAGGGGACTCCTGTTGTGGTGTGGCAGGTGGTATTCTTACTGGCTGATGGGACAGGGGAGTGAGGTTGTGTAGAAGAAGTAATAGGCCACCCCTTGCTGCTTCGGTTTCCACTGTTGCCCCGGAAAAGGTTTTTGACAGAATCGGGGATAAAGCGACGAACTGGCTTGATGTCCATTGCTTCACAGTCCCCCTCAGCTGGTTCCTCATCACTGGAGGGATAGAAAGATTCAGGCCCCACAGCTGGCTGCTCAGGTAGGAGAGGAGGTGGGAGGGGATCTAAGCTGACAGCTGGCACGGTCACATGTAGTGGTGTTGAGAGTGGGAGAGGGGGCAGTTCAGTGTCCCTCCATCCAGAACCCACTGGGACCTGGTCATAGAGAGGCATTTCCCTCACACGGTCAAACCTAGATGCGGACATCACAACCTGAACTCCCTCTGGAAGCAAACACAAAGAAAACATAAGACACCACTCAGCCAAGAGCTGCTTTACAAATTCAAACTTTTTTTTATTCAAACTTAGCTTGAGTTAGCATTGGATTTTTAAAACAAATTCTTGAAAGCATTCATCAGTACCACATAATTATGTATTTTTTTCTCACATTGCCTTTATTTTAAAGATATGGTACTTTGATTTGACTATAGTTTTTTTTTCTGAAACATGGGTGCATCTGTGATAATTCACTTTCCAAGTGTTAAGATAAGACACTATTAGATGTTCACAAAAAATGGAAAGATGACAAGGCAGACATGAGGTCAGGCAGCTTCCAACATTTGGATGTGAATTACTTAATATTATTGTTCAGCTCTGTATAGTAAGAAAATAGTATGTGCCTTCTCTGGATAGCCCAAGTCTTTCCAGACATTTCTATGCAAGAATCAGGGAGTTCAAAGGGACCAAAATGTTTCTCTATTGTTGACTGTGAAGTTCCTGAGTTTGGAAACTCACTAACACCAGTTAGACCTCAGGGAGTGTGACCTTAAATGCTAGTTTCACTATTTACAACACAGAGGTATTCTATAGTGGAGCAAACAGACCTAATATGGCTAATGAAATGTGACCTGTCTTTTGTCTCACCAGGTAAACATCTCTGATTACTACTATTAGTAAAGTCATTTTAAAAAACAGCTTACCTACTGATAGTTCTCCGTTTATTCCTTAGAGTGCCACAGCTGTGGTGCTTGTGGTTTTGTCTCTGATTGGGGATAAAGGCATCAGTACGAGCCAAGGGAGGGGAAGCTGTTCCCAAGTGTAAAACTCACTTGACCTGTCTGACCAGACCAGCCTCATGGTGCATTCACTGTCTTCTATCATACCCGACTTCACAGTTAATCTTGTTTTGGTTGTTTTTGTCCTTTATCTCCTTTCTCAGGTAAAGAGTTGGTCGGTAGTTTTCTAAACCCTACTGAAGGAAGCTGAACTCTTTTTTTAACAATATACAGTGTGAATGGGATTTAGTTTGAGTTAAATTAAACTGTTTTTCTTAAGCAGTTAATTTTCATAAACTTACTCCACTTAAGAAACTGACATGTCAACCTCTATTAATAGAAAATTATTAATATTCAACTCACACACAAAAATACACAGATACCCCGCAAAACTTCATAAACCATCCCTCAAGACATGTTATATACTTCTGAGATGTCATTTTTTACTTTGAGTAGAAGAACAGAAATATGGAAACGTGAGTCTATCTGCAAACATGTCTGCAATTAGAAAACAGAACTTACAGACCCAGCAAGCTTTTGGAGCAGCTTATTGTCAGGAAACGAAAAGAGAGCTGTCAACAAGAGAAAGAATGATAAGATTCCTTCAAGACAGGACATCGCCTTGAAGGTGTCCTGTCAAGACAGTACACTTCCCCCAAACAACCACCCAAAAACAAATGGGTGGGTTGTAACAAACAAGGTACATCAAGAGAGACATGAAAGCATGAGGGTAGGAATTTCCAATTAAAATGTCTTGCAAGGAGAAAATGTAGAAACAAAAATCTGTGACTGAACCATAACAATTAATTTAGTTAAATAAAAATGATTTCTATACAAAGAATCTGAACACATACTTTGACTAACACCTAAAAAAAAGGCAAATTATACATAGAGAAGCAGTCATGCACTCTAGATGAATTGATGAAAGTGGGTTTTAGAGATGAATTCTGGAGTTTTACATTCAGTAACAAAAGATATGAGACCCAAGATCTGTTTCCATCCCAGTTAAAAATGAAAGGCATTGCCGTGCAGAAACGTTTGGAGGGACAGGGGCTCAGAGTTAAAAAAAACAGCTCACTGAACAATATCTTAAAACACTGTACAACAACATAGCAACAACCCATATTAATCTGTCTGACTGTTTGGACATTTTGTAATTTAATTTGCACATAACCCATCTTGAATTTGTTAACCCTTTTTTTTTGTTTTAATTGGCATAAGTTGTATTGTGTCTTGGTTCTGCGCAACCTTCTTTTTATAATATAATAAATCACCATTTTTTTCCCTTGCATATTTTCTTTCTCCACGGTGATTTTTGTTAAGCCACATTGGTCTGTGGTTTTATTACTGATCATTTATATCCAGGTCAATTTTGCAATTGTTATGTTGTACGCGCCAAAAGCCAAAGTTAGACATTTTAGACATTATCTAAATCATACATATAAATGTATAACACATGACCGTTATTCAAAGCTTTTCTCAGACATTTCCTGTTATGTCAAAAATGTATTGATGGCTATAAAATAAAAAGCAATTCAGGAAAAGAGGGCTATGTTGCACAATTAATGACTTAACTCTATTTATTCTGACCAATTAATATAATAGAACTTTAAGAGTTTTGGTATACATATACTTGATTATTATTATAATATCTTTTTTATTATTGAAGAACAAGGTACATCAAGTATATAAGGAACAGTGTATCATATTAAAGTAATAACATCAACCAGGGGTTATTACAACATCAAATACATGAATTGAACTTACATAGTACGCTGACTGTTTTAACTGCCTTACAATTTTTTGAACGAGTAACTGAAAGTAGTTAAATAGGTCAATTTTAAAAGTCACAAAAAATGAATTTTTCTATTGAATTTACATTTGTGAATAAAAAATGTTGCATCCATCCAGGATGGACAGGTCGCCAGCCTGTCGCAGGGCAACACAGAAACAGACAGGACAAACAACCATGCACACACACACACACTCAAGACCAATTAACCTGACAGTCATGTTGTTCGACTGTGGGAGGAAGCCGGAGAACCTGGAGAGAACCCACCATGCACAGGGAGAACATGCAAACTCCGTGCAGAAAGA
>CAEGAD010057217.1:0-54707 GCA_903067055.1 Poeciliopsis paucimaculata | reverse complement strand
CAAGCTCCCAGGCCTCTGGTAGAGGACCCGAGCTCAGAGGATAAGAACCACCCGCGGTGGGTGAGAAGGGAATTTTTTATATATATATTTTTTTTCAGCATACTAATTTATTGGGATATACATATTTTAAATGATGTCAGCAATGTTGTATAAGCAGTTAAATTTTCACATAAAACATTGTTTTTTGCGTGTGTTTTATGGTAGCATCTTGAAAAATAGTTATGTTCAACTATGTCAATACAAAACATAATTGGTCCTAGATTTTCCAGGTGTGAAAGTTGGAAATAATTTTATTTTAGTCTTGTCTGCATCTCATATCTCAGTCTTACCTCAGTTATTCAGTTGTGTGTATAATAAATATGTGTTGACTGCAGCCCTAAAACACCATAAACAACATAAGGCATGTGTTGTATTGTTATGTGAGTCATATTGCCACTAACCAACTGAACAGGTGAATCAATTTTAGATGCTTCTTACATCCTTTTTTCCAATGAATATATCAGACATGACTTAATCCTTTTCACCCCCTAGATTTCTCATAATTTCAACTGCCATTGCACTTATCTTGATTAAAACAAGGTGAGTGTTGGACCTGGGATTGTCAGCAATGTTAGAAATATTTGGATGTGTAAAATCTTATAATCCAATAAAACTAAAACTTACATTCCTAATCTGAGAACTAACAAAATGCCATAAATTCTACTCTGGAAATAAAAGAATATTTAGTTTAAAGACAACCTGTTGTAACTGGGTACATACAATGTATCAGAATCATTGTATCAGTATTGGTAAAATGGGTAAAAATGTGGCAGTATTAATAACCAATTTCTATCCATCCATCCATCCATCCATTTTCTTTCACCCTTGTCCCTAACGGGGTCGGGTGTTGCTGGTGCCGATCTCCGGGCAAGAGGCATTGTACACCCTGGACAGGTCGCCAGTCTGTCGCAGGGCAACACAGAAACAAACAGGACAAACAACCATGCACACACACACACTCACACCTAGGGAGAATTTGGAAAGACCAATCAACCTGACAGTCATGTTTTTGGACTGTGGGGGGAAGCCGGAGAACCCGGAGAGAACCCACGCATGCACAGGGAGAACATGCAAACTCAATGCAGAAAGACCCCGGGCCGGGAATCGAACCCAGAACCTTCTTGCTGCAAGGCAACAGTGCTACCAACTGCGCCACTGTGCAGCTAACCAATTTCTATTCACATGTTATTGCTGTTTTCTTAGGAGCCTCCAAAATGAGCCGAGTATTGTGGGAATATGGATGGATGGGTGGATGGATGGATGGATGGATGGACAGTTTACATCTTACATGACATCTTAAGGACTTTTGCACGTAACTTGGTTTTTGTCCCCTTTCAAATAAGTCTGTATTCAATTGCAGCTAGAAGTGGATGGAACCTTTTATCCCGTTCATTCTTACCTTTCATTTAAATTTGAACATGATGTTTATTTCCAAATGTGTCAGCACATTTAGGAGATGGCATAGAATTGAGTGGTGAGGCACCGTAAACATACTTTGGATCCCATTATTTCCAGTCATGTCACAGGAAATACTTGAGTGTTGAAAGAAGGGAGTCTCATTTATTTTACAAAATTCCAAAAAGAAGAATTGTTCAACAAGAACCATGAGATAAGAAAAAAGTATTCAAAAACTATCCATCCCAGAGAAATAGACCCAGGTTTTTTTTACTGCATATGTGACCTTGGTGGATGAGAGACTCGCTCAAACATTTTTCTAAAGAACTGTTTTGATGGACTCATTTTGATGAAGTTGAGAATGTTCGATGAATCACTGATTGCACCGGAAAAATGTTCAACATCCATTGATTATTCCACTGAAATGACACACAAAGACAAAAATGTGAAAAACAAGCATCTTACCCGCCTGGCTTCTTCTTCATTATCTGACTCAACTATGTGTTTTTCATTTTGCATAAAGCAATTGCTTGATTCCTACTAAATAAAACCCAAGGTATTTGGCAGTTCAGAAATAGAAATGACAAACAGCTGGATTTGTTTTTGCCTGTAGTTATTATGCTGCATGCATAATAACTACAGTTATGCATGCAGTTATTATGTTGAATGCATAATAACTACATGCATAATTAGAACATTTAAGAAACCATTAAAGGATATATGAGCACAGTTCAAAGCATAGAAGCATGTTGTGCTCTTTATAAGTAAGTGTAGCAATAATGAATGATGTATGTTAATTACACCTCAGTACACCTCAGCAACAATGTTGATCACTTGTGTGCCCTACAAACTTTACTTTTTCTTCATCTGAGATGGTCCTCATGCTTAGACACAGCTTGGGAGAATGCTGGGTGGACACTTTGCCTCCTTTGACAACTGACAGAAGTGCAGCTGGTGTACGGAACATCTTCTACGCTGCTACTATTCAGTCATTAGGAATGCCCTTTAGGTTGCAAGTTTAGGGTCAAGAAAAAGGCAGCTAATATTTCTACAAACACCACACATCCTGGACACAAACTGTTTAGACTTTTACCTTCAGGTCGGGATTATTTGCAAAAACAAACTGCTCCAGAGAGATTCTTGTGTCTCTGATGAACACTAACTGGAGTTCCCACCTATTCTACTGGGAGTCTGCAACATACATTTTTTTTTATTTTTATTTTTATCACCCACCAAATTGATATACTTGTTTGAAAACAACATGTACACTGAGAGCAAAGTAAACAAAAGCCAAATTTCTTGTTTCTAGGCCAGAAAAACCTAGTCTCATTCTGATTCTGGTATTGCATCTGGTATTGTTTGCTCAAAGCTCTGCCTGTGCTGTGCATAGAAAATTGTATTCAATTGTATGTCTGACCCCTGCTGCATTATCTGGGAGCACACGCAGTGTACCTGGATGACCTCATGGTTCGGTGTTTCGTGGCTGAGGAGAAGCAGAAGCAATGTTACCCAAAATCACTCTGAGCAATGGGCTGAGGTCATAGTGAGATAGAGCTTGTGGAAACACTGATGCTCACGGTAACATGGAAAGTACTCCCAGAGGAACCCCAAAAAGCAGGACAGTAAAATCTCTCATGGCGGTCCGACAGGAGAGCAGACTTATTGGCAGCTTTTTGTGTTTAGTAGAGATGATATGGAGACAGAATGGGGATTTCCTCTAATCTTACTTCAGGTGATTCACAATAAAATACATCTTATTATTAAGCCAGTGGTATGCCTGAACTTTCTCCTGGTAAATTTATGAAATGCAGGTGGTTCTGAAACAGGAGGAGAGGAAGAGGCATTTCTTGAGTTTGCAATGATCTTTTAGCATACCTATTTTCCCTGGTCACTGCCTTGTAAAACTTTTAATGTGCTTCCTACTAAATGACATCATGATCCGGCTCATTTAAATGATGTAATGGCAACCTGCAGGATAGAAAGTGTTTAGTTACCAATCTCAGCAACTATCCTTTCTTAAATATGTTGAACAGTTGAACCTGTACAAGTTCTTAATCATGTGAAAAATGTCTTTTTTAAAAACTGAGTCTTATCATTGCATTACTCTGTATAAAAAATGGCTTTAGGTAGTGATTTCCCAATTTGGAAATATTATCCTCAGTCTCAGTCTGAGTCATCAGAATAGGATTTTATGTAAGTTTGTCTTGATTTGTAAAGTCAGAAATTCAGCAACTTTAAAGTTGCTGAAATAGTAGTGATGTAGATCACTACTAATACGATCTACATTAGTAGTGGGACTGGGTCCCACTTACCTGACTCACCAGGGTCAGGTGAGGGATACTTTAAAGCAGGGCAGCATTTATATAGTGCTACAATATGGTTAGTTCAGCTACAATGTTCTGACAACACAGTAAGTCCAACTATCCAAATCAGTCTGTCCTTCGCTGTGGACATCATTGTAATTGGTGAACAAAACTTAAGCTTTGGCTTAGGATATGTTAAATAAAAAAATAAATAAAAAATCTGAGATCTTTAGCACAGTTGCGTTAAGCCCATATGCTAACTGTGCAAGCAAACAAAAATACATATTTAATAACTGGCAACAGAAGGCTCACTGGGTGTGTGGCTATCATAAAATAACAAATCACTTCCATGCTAATCATTTGAAAGTGGCTTGGTTATAAGACCGTGATCCGATACTTGGGTGTGGACCAGGGTAGTTCTACCTGGAAGAGCTCAGTTTTGTTTTACTATCAATGCATCATTTTCTTTAAATCTTTGTTTTGTTTCAGACTGAAGTGATGAAAGAGGCTCTAAAGGATCTAAATTTGAACATAGTGGAAATGACGGATGAGAATGCAACCCTGGATGGAGGAGACGTTCTGTTTACAGGTGGGTTTTAGTTGCAATCTGACTACTCATGGATTTTCATCTGTGACTTTTCTTCTGTCCTTAACTTTGTCTAATTATGGTTGACTCATAAGTCATCAAGGTATGTTGTAATCTAATTACTGTAAATATAAACTTGATCCAATAAAAGCATGTCCTATCCCTTTGATTTAGGGAAGATTATGGTAAAAAAAAAAAGGTATATGAAAAAGTGTTTTAAAAGTGACTTGCTCAGCTGTTATTGCTTGAAATATTTTAGGACAGTATGATGAATAAATACTTTCCTGAAGGATACACCATTTGACTTAGGCATATCACGTATAGAGCACCTTACTGTTAGTTAACATTCTGGTGCTTCATTATTTTTAGAGTAAGATACATTAAATTAAGAAGGCATTTGGATTTTATTCATGTTCACTTTAGTACACAATAACTCACATGACCATTGGTTTTCATGTTGTAAGCAAGTATATTTCACTTTTTTTAAAAATGCATGCCTTTAGTTACATTTTTCTGCAAGACACCTGCGGAGAAAATATACATCACTTTCATCTCAAGGTAAGAAAGTAAAAGTATAAGTGACAAGTCAACAGGAAATTGCAGAGATGGATGAAATAAAAGAGCTCCAGCTCCTATATTCCATATGCGAGCAGACGAGTCAGTGCCTTTGAGCATGTCTGTGTTTTTGGATTCTCTAGCAAAACATTCCTATGTGTGACCTCCATGACCTTATGCCCCTGTACACACCGGAGTTTCATCTGTAGTAAAACTGTTGTGTACCATCCTGCTGATCACCACAACTCACCACAGCTGTTAAATGCGTTAGGCAGCAGCCAACAAAACCGATGAACACGCTCAAATCAGAAACATGGTGGTCTACATTACACTCAGAACATTGTGTTACACTCCGTGGCAATGTAAAATGTGGGTCAGTGGCGTCTTCACTGCAGGAGCCAGATGGAAAAAGTACAGTACACTTAATTGAGTTTCTAGACATTGGCTCTGTGGTGTCTTTCTTTTCAGCTGAAATCGGTTTCACATGGTAGGGTAAGAAACATTTCCTGCTGGCAGGGCCCAGACTAATGGCTCATATTGTAAAGGCTCAGCAGCAACATAAGGAACCCGTCCCTGAGCTCAGTGTGCGGCTGCATTCTTGCCGAGAGATTCAAGGATTTTTAAAAATATATATATGTCCCACTATGTCTCCACCGTTCATACTGAATGTAGTGAAAATTAAAGTGATAAAACTGCCTGATTTGTTGACTATTTTTACTGACTTTGTAAAATTCTAATTTTGAGATGTGTTTTTTTATCCAGGTCGAGAATTCTTTGTTGGTCTTTCTAAACGGACAAATCAGAGAGGAGCAGAGATCCTAGCTGATGCATTTAAGGTGAGTTTATGTTGTATATCCATTAAAAAATTTAGCATAGCTTCTCATTCATTAATGGGGCACAAAGCCAAGATGAGTTGAGACACAACCATGTACACACGCACATCGTGGGGCAACCTAAAGTCATCATTTACCCTTAAGTGCATGTGCTTTACACCGTGGGAGTAAACTAAAGCACCAGGAGAAAACATACATGTGTTTGAACCAACTTCATTGTTGGCCCCTTAGGAGCCAGATGTATTTAAATAAACTGAATAATGTAAGTGAGGAGCTCCATTACATCCCTGGCTCGCTTGTAAATTGATGTTTTAAAGTCCTGAAGGGAAAAGTGAAGGTTTTAACTTGACTGGTTGGTGAATCTAAAAAAGTCTGTTTTCAGTCAGGTAGCATTGTGCAAAGTCTAACATATTTTGTTCTTCTGTTGTTGCTGCTTAGCATCATTGAAGCTGATGTTACTGATTGACACATCTGTAAAGAGTCCCTTTGGTAATTATCTTTTAATGCTTTGGATGAAGCCTTAGCAGGCTTCAAAGCATTTTTAATCAACATTTGATGCAAACTTTTGCCAGTTATTTCCACAGTGATTAACATAGCAGACAATAAAAAAGATTTAAAAGCTGATGTGAAGAAGTAAACCTTGGATTAATTACCTTATGAACAATTTCCTCTTATGTCATTATTATAAATCATCTTGTTTACTCTTGGCTGATTTGTTGCTAAACTATTTATATGTGCCACTTAAGCAGATGTTTCTCACTAGGCGCTGATGACTCATATTTGTAATTTGAACCTATAATTTGGGTTCAAACAATCCCTTTATAAGCAAGTGCAACCTGTGTCAAAATTATGCTTTTGATTATCACGGCTCTTTATGTGATATTGCAATATCCGATTGCGCAATATTGCATTACACTTGCAATCAAGCTTATGCTGGCACGATTGCATATGTAGGCAGGGACAGGCTTGTACGTATCTCCATTAATCATTGGGGGAGAGGTAAGGTTCACTCTGGACAAATTTACCCACCAGCAGTCAGTCAGTTAATTTGACTGACTGCTGTGGGAAGCCAGAGTAGCCAGAGAGAACCCATACAGGCACAAGGAGAACATGCAAACTCCATACAGAAAGACCCCAGGCTGGAATTTGAACCTGTAGCTTCTTGCTGCAAGGCAATATTGCTAACAGCTGCATCACTGTGAATCCCCATAAAAACAGCCCATGTTTCTAGGTATTTAAGGTAATAATTATCTAACCTCATGGAGTTATCTGCACAACTTAATGATAGAGAGGATCAACATATAAAGCAAATAAAACATTTATTCTCTTTTTCAATGCATGGCATATTCGAGCATCTTAATAACTTCAAGACATCTGAAATATGTTATTGGACAGAAAGTGGGGCCATCAGACTCTACTGAGTTGTAGAGTCTGATTTGATGGGTCAAACATCAGCTTGTGGTAAGTAAAGGAGCAACACCTATGGGCATGATTGTTCCTATTTTGTAGAAGTTTGGTCTCAGTCTTTTCAGTGAGTGCTTGCACACAATAATTTCAGTTCATTTTTGTTTGGCTTGATAATTACACCATGCTCACCAAAACCTGCATCTAGCAGTTCTGAAAATATGGCAAGTCTGAAAATACTTGCCATAGTATGAAAGTCTGAAAATACTTGCCATAGTAAATAAACAGCAAATCTTGCTGTTTGTTTGAAATAAAACAGCAAGATTTATTTCAAACAGGATTAAAGGCATGCCGCCTGACTGATCTAATCCATCTCCTTTGCTGCCGGTATAAATTAGAGACACTTTCCGCTGCAATCTTTTGTTCATCGCATTTGGCCTCTCTCCAAGAAGGTGTAGCAAAGCCGAGAAGCATGCTGACAGGCAGATTCAGCGCTGGGTCATAATGTCAAGAGTTCAGCGCTTTACGGTAACTTGAACTGCCTTATTCTCCTCTTGTTCCATCTGTATCTGATTTGAGAACCTCATTACGGATTCCTCTGTGTTTTCTGTTATCTTTGATAAGATGGGACTAAATGATGCGTTCCTGGCAAATAACAAAAGGAAAAATTACTTAGCCATCAATTATTGTTTTTTCCACTTTTTATCTGATTGCTCCATCCAATCAATGTTGGTTTTTCCTTTAATTATCAAATGAAGGCTCATTCTGTTTCCAGGTTTGTTTAGTGCTACACAACTGCATGCAGATGTGAGGACTCTTTGCTTTAAGATTCTTACAGATGTTGGGATAATGGTGTTGCTGATGGAATCAATTTGTTTGGGAAGTAGTCCTGAGGCTAAATTATATTTTCTTCTATTTCCATGTTGTAAAAGTGTTGATTTCTTATTTGGAGCCGTCTGACTTTCTTCTTAGTAGTAAATAGTCTTTTAGTTCAAAGTATGAAAATATCTCACTCCAGATGAAAAGGAACTGTTTCTGCTTCTTTATCACATTTATCTTGATAAGAGAAGAAGAATGGCTTCCATTTCTAATTTCACACAGACACTTCCTGTTTGTGGATAAGGAATGGAGAAAGAACATCCTGTAATTTCCATTAGTTCCCAGTTGAACCTATCAGCACACTCAAGAAAAGTAGTTCAGGGGTATATCATACATGGCTTTTTTTTGGCATGATGGAGTACAAAGTGCCATACTGCAGTTTGTTTTTGGTGACAAATAGAAGCATTGTGCTTATTTGAACTAACAATGTGCTACAAGGTGGTTACACAGAAATTTACAAGATGCCACAGAAAAAATTCACAACGGAGTCTCACAGGAAAACATAATGTTTGTAAGTTGTAAAATCTACTAATTCAAAGAACAAAAATATTATATCTATGACTTCAGATATTTTCAAAAAAAATTTGTCCAGCCAAATACTGCATTGAGCAGAGATTTAAAATATTCCACAAGTGTACTTTCAACATTCAAAAGGAAATTTCCATCATGGTTTGTCAGGATGTTGCTTCTAAAATAAAGTTGATGTTGGAAATATAATGTTTTCACAGGTTATGCAGTAAATTTTATAAGCGCAGGTCACTTTATAGCTGGTGTTTGAGGCTATCCGTCCAAGATCAACGGCTGAAGGCTTAAGATAAACATGAATCTGTAGGTCCTAAAATCGTACCTCTGAAATAATTCTGTTATAGACTGGATGTATTCAAAGTAGTTGATTTAAATACATGCTGCAAAAGATTTTGAGAGATTTTAATTCCAAAAAAGTTTCTATTCAACATTATCTTGTAAAAACTTAGTAGTGTTGTGCAGCAGTATGCTGATTCAGGTTTCTGTTCAGATTTAGCATTTTCTCTCTTTTCACAATATTGAATTCAGCCTTCTGTTCATCCACACGTCTAACTTAGGGAACTATTTGTGTTACTGCTTTTTGGTTAAGCATGTTCTTCTGCCAGTTTTGTATCCACTGATTAAAGATGTGAAAAAAAAACAACAAAAAAGAACCACAGTGGCATAATTTTAGACAGAAAATAAAATATCTAAATCCAAATTTAAGTACATGTGCTCAATGAGGACTCTTAAGAAATAGTTGTTTATACTATAATCACAGATTCTGCTGGCACCCTTTATAATTATAAAACAAATGTAAACAGTACTATTCATTGTAATTAATGTGTTCCATTCCTACCTGTTCTGATGTTTTCTTTCACAAAAAAGACAGTTTACCGCCTTCATTCTTTACTTACAGACTTGAGTAGTTTTTACCTTCAAACACGCTAGACAGATGGAAATAAACTGTTGTCAGTTTCTGCTGTGAAAATACAATTTTGTGTAACTTTTGTTTTAACAGCGTTTGGCAAGCCGACTTCCTGCAGCAAGAGAAAGTGGCCTAAATCAGGTTCTTACAAGTCCTGTGTAATCTTCCTGTGAGCATGAGGCTCAGTGACATCACCTCTCAAACACTTTTGCTGTTTCCACCCCTAAATGGTGTTTCTTTATTTTAAATGTGTCCTCTCGAGAGCCTTAAACACTGTTATTATTTTTATTATTATTATTGAGGAATCAAATGTCTCCACCTTGATTTCTTTCAAGCCTTGAATTTTTAAACACTATTACAATAATAATTTTTTTGTAAAAATGCCTTTGTCAAATGTTCTCAACCCTATACAGCCAAGGTTATTTAACAAGATTACATTTTTGGTGAAAATGTTAATCAGCAGGTGGAAAGGCACACTTCTGAATAGTATGTTCACATCACTGGTCCTATGTTTGACCATAGAATGCGCAGAGATTACTGAAATCATTTTCATTCTGTATGCATCCTGAGCTCTTGGGACGTATTTTATTTAGCTCCTATAATTGGATTGTGTTTCACAGGACTATGCTGTTTCCACTGTGCCTGTGCTGGAGGGACTGCACCTGAAGAGCTTCTGCAGCATGGGAGGACCAGGTCTTATCATCATCGGCTCCAGTGAACCAGCTCAGAAGGCTCTTAAAGTAGGCAGCCGCTTATTCTACAACACCAGTCTTGATACAAGTTGACAGATTGAACTTCTCTATAACTTTACACCTTGATGGCACCCTCTTACTGCAACCATATAAAAAAGCATTTTCCCTTTAATCCCTCTGCATTAATTCATATTCTGTGCTAATTTGCAGGGAATGCCTCTGGCATTTGCTCTCCAGCTTTAATTACAAAGGTTTTGTCCTCCTATTACACAGCTTGAGCTCATTACCGCATGAAAGGCTTCTAAATGGAAATTTACAGGATGTTGGGCGTCCAGACAAGAGACAGCTTACAGCCTGACAGAGACAGATTGGTGGGTTACACCAAGAGAGTACTAAATCTCAGCACATCCCGACTCGAGAACTATCCCAAAAATTCACAACCATCTGCAAGTCAGTTGTTTGTTCTTGCTACACTGAAGTGAAGCTCACACACACACTCACACACACACGTTGATTCTCTAATTCTATAAGTCCAAAAACATACACATTAGATCATACAGTACACTCTTGGCATTCTCCTGTTCTGTGTGACAGCTCTTCTCCACCGTTGCTTTCAGAGTCAGAACTCCCCCTACAGGTCAAGCACATAATTTTTATTGTGTAAAATACTCATTTGGTGTATCTCTGCCAAAGTGTACACAAGAATAAAAGAATTTGTGAATAAGTACATAAGCTAATTACATTTATTTTCCAGCTCCAACGCATTAAGACTCCTGGCTGTTTGATCACCCGCAGTAATTAGCTGCTGGAATGAGGAGTGGCCTTTAACGATACTTAATAACAGAGGGTTCGCTTGGTAATTATGGCTTACGTCACCCTCCCTTGCAGCAATTGGCTTCTGTTTTAAAGGACTTTTAGCACACCAGTATCTCCAGTTAGGTGATATTATGTCTGTGAGGAGGGGGCGCTCTTATGAATGCAGCTTTAATAAATTTGGACTGCTTGTTTTGGATATTGATGCTGGTCTCATGACAGTACATGCCTTCCTCTGCATACTTATGAAACAAGTAGTTTCAATGGATTCAGTTTTTTCCATAGAGAAAGGAAATGTTAAATGGAAATTTGATGGAAAGTTCCACTTAAACCTTCTCACATTTTGTGCCTTTTTAAACACAAACTACAGTGATATTTTATTGGAATTTTATGTCACAGATCTATTCAGAGTGTTGCATGTGAAGTGTAAGAAGAAGAGTTTTTTCTAAAAAGGTTTCTTCTTTCCAAGCTCATTTGGATTTAATGGACAACATTTTGTATTGCAATTTTTAAAGCTTGCTCTAAATCAGTGGTTCCCAAACTGTTGGGTGCGCCCTCTGGGGGGATGGGTGGGAAGCGGTATGGATGAATGACAAAAACCCCCCCAAAAACAAAACATCTATTTCACGTGTTTCACTGTAAAGCTGGTTTGTAGTGTATTTTGCAGCAACCTGAAGTGTGAAATAAACGTCTGTGGAGTTTGAAAACAAAATATGTGTATATGTTTATGTCTGGTTGAACAATGCCCAGTTGATTTTTTTTTTCTTTTTTGGGGGGCATTTTACTGTAATACATGGGGGGGGGCCCAGAAAATCTTTGGGAACCACTGCTCTAAATTAGTAGTTAGAATTTTGGTCTGGACTTTGACTGAGCTGTCCTGTTGTCCTGCCAGGAGATGTGGTTCAACTGTAGTCTCACTTTTTTTCAGCCTCTATCCAGCTGCCTTCTGTGTTTAAACTGTATTTGGCGCTATCTTTTTCTCATCAATGCTGACAGCTTCCATGTCTTGTCGGTTAATTTTTGTGTGATGGGTTGAACAGCACTTTGTGTTGTAGGCAGGGTAACAGTCTAACCCTGCTTTGAATATTCCCACGTGTTTTGTTCCTCTGTCTGCACGATGCTGTTTGTTCACTTTATAGATTTATTCCCCCTTGTTTTATGCTTTTCTTCCACAAAAGATTAAGAGAATTAAATGTACCTCTTATATTTTTTGATGAATATCTTTGATAGGATTTTTTAAAATAATACATGTTCCCTTCCTACATAAATATACATTTGCATGTCCATTTAGGATGGATACATTTTATTATTTAGGATATTTATTTGTGGAAAATTATGTAAGGTTTTCAGTTTCATGACAAGAAAAATAGGCAGCAATATACTGCTCGTACTTTTAGTTTCATTTTGTTGTGAAAATTCCCTGCACTTCCATCCATCCATCCATCCATCCATTTTCTTTTCACCCTTCTCCCTAATGCGGTCAGGAGTTACTGGTGCCTATCTCCAGCTGCGTTCCAGGCGAGAGGCGGGGATCACCCTGGACAGGTCGCCAGTCTGTCGCAGGGCAACATAGAAACAGACAGGACAAACAATCATGCACACACACACTCACACCTAGGGAGAATTTGGAAAGACCAGTTAACCTGACAGTCATGTTTTTGGACTGTGGGAGAAAGCCGGAGTACCCGGAGAGAACCCACCATGCACAGGGAGAACATGCAAACTCCGTGCAGAAAGACCCCGGGCCGGGAATCAAACCCAGGACCTTCTTGCTGCAAGGCAACAGTGCTACCAACTGTGCCACTGTGCAGCCCATTCCCTGCATTTATTTTATAAAAACACAAAAACCTATAAAGCCTGCATTTTTTTATATTTATCTTTAAAAACATTAGTTGCCTCTATAATTTTTAGCCAAAACTATTGAGAACCAGTGAGTTATGTCCAAAGAGCCTCTGAAGCCACAGGTGGCAGATCCCTGGTCTAGTCTATAAAATCCCTGAAATTTGTGCTTGAAATGTGAAAGAAATGTGATAAAGTTTATGGGGCACAAATACTTTTGATAAAACACTGTTGTTTTCTGATGCTTAAATAAGCTGATGGCTTTGCTTTTGCCTGTGCAACAGGACTCAGAATTGTGGATATGTGTTTAGCTCTCATAGGAATGGGAGTACACACTGATTGGACTGATTTCGTCATCCATCTGCAGCAGTCAATTCCCAGCTTCACCCAGAAAGTCATCATCCTAAAATACAGCCCCTGTCACAGGCCTCAGCTCCCACTCCCTGTAATCACACATACACACTAACCACGCCCTGCAGCAGACTGCCGGCAGGTTTGACATCATCAGTCACCACTTCACATAGCCCTGCTTGATTTATGAGGTCATCCCTTCCCACTGGTCAGCATCTGATCTCCACCTCAAGGATGCTAACATGCTTCAGTTTTCAGAGATGATGAGTTGACCATACGCTAAAGGTCAGATTGAGCCAAATTGAGTAATTTTTCCATATTTGGTCAACATGAGTAGAGGTTTTCTGTATTTTCTGGAAACAATATATATATAAGTTTTAATATTTCTTTTTCCTGTTTTATAAGGCCAAGATGTTAATCTGTAAAAGTAGGTACTTTAGTGTGCACACATTAGAAAAATCCTCTTGCTTTTAGGCAATGTAACTATTGTTTCACCACAGCTCCATATAACTGTAATATTTACCAGAAGGACAGTAACTGACTGTGGTCTTCAGCAAGAAAAGTCTGGCATTTTTCCTCAGGATTTTGTTGGAGCCATAAGAAGAATTTACTTCATGTGTTGCTGTTGCTTAGTGAAAAGGAGAGTTGTAAAACTTTTAAAGGCACCATGGGAAGTATTATAAATATTCATACCAGGGCTCAAAATGCAGATTATGCTGATTATCACAGTGGAGGGCATCAGATCCAGTAAATTGTGAGACTCCTTGTTATCTGCTTGCCAGTTCTTTGCCCAGAAGGGATTTAATTACTTTCCTGTAAATATTTAGATTTACCACCTTTGAATGGGCACTTTATGCTGCCCCGGTAACCACTCTCTGTATTAACTGGATCTAAGCCAGTGTCCAGGCAAGAGTCAATGTTTATTTGCATGAGACTTAGACTTCAATTTGCAGCTTGCATGACTATATTGAACTTCAGGCCCCAGGTTTTATTTCATAATTTTTGCCTGGAATTCAGTCAACTTCTAAATTATTTGAGTGTAAAATTAACTCTGATTAATAAGGTGATGCTATTTGAAAAATAATGTGATGTTTGGTGGAATTAAGGTTTAGTGCTGTGATTTTAATCCCCCTTTATAAGAGGAAGCACACCCGCTCATGACCTGAGTATTTACCTGGTCTGGTTGCACATATAGAGGTATTTTCACACACACTGCCTATACTTAGCAATTTGGAAATTATTTTAGGATCATCAGTTCATTACAGGGTCATAAGTTGCCAGCTTCCAATTCTGTTATATGCATGGAATTATTTGTTGCCATACCTTTTGCTAGTCCATTTCATAAATATTAGATTCCTTATTAGTTTTTAGAATTTTTGCCCCAAAAATCTTCACTCTAATAAAACATTTATTACAATTTAAACAGGACTGCTGCCAATCTAGCAACTTTGTTGATATATTTAACAGCAATTCAGACCCCTTTAATTAAGTTTTTTTTTCTCTTTTTTTTCAAAAAGGTGACTTTTTTTGTGTTATTGAAGACATACAAAACATCAAACACTACCTGTCCTGACTGTGTGAGACTGCTGTCAGTCCGTCCTACTTCCTAAGCACTAAGCACTGCAGTGAGTCTCACACAGCAAGCCGCCTGCAGTCAGAGCAGAGGAGACCCATTCTACTCCATGTACACATTGCAAATTAATCACACATGTGGATAACTGAAAAACAGTATCTATCCATGCACACCACAATCGCTTTTCCAACTCCATCTGAGGACTGTGACATAAACATCAACTAAGCTGTGCCATTGTAAGAAATAAGAAAATTCAACTGCAGTAACTAATTTTCAGCCCAATAAGACAGCATTATAATGGTTTTAGACCAAATATTCGAAAATTAACCAAATTTGCACAAAAATGACAATTTGCACAAAAGCATTAAGATGGCAGTCTTTATACCAATTTAGACAACTTATCTAAAAAAAAATATTTTGAGTTTACTTTTTTTAGAGTAGTGACAATTTGTCTTAAGCCTTCTCTTTAAATTTGGTATTTATTACACTCTAGTGACATTTTTTTCTTAATATTATTGATACAACTGATCCACATCCTGTGAGTTGTCTAGGTTCTCCCATGAAAATAATAAATAAATAAATAATAATAAAAGCGCTACACACACACAAAAATATATATATACATATATATATATATATATAAAGTGTGTGTGTGTATTTGTATATTTGTCTTCTACAAATATAACATTTTGCATTGGTAGTGTAAACTTGAACAGTAGAAAATTAAATTAAAACTTGACCAAATGAAAATTTTGTGCTTGAAAATTTTCATCAGAAAAAAAAAGATCATTCCTTTCAAAAACACTTGGCTGAGTTCAACAATCACTGTCAAAATATGAGAAGGCAGGCTCGTGCATGCTGCTAAAATGTCATGTGCTGCTACTCAAAATGCAAATCAGTAGTGAGTATGGCCCCCACATGTTTGTAGAGATCCAAATGTTTCTGTTGCAGCGTCACGTGCTTCCAAGGTGCACAGAGATGAACAAAGAAAACAAATATCTCTTGAAGAAAAGGGATATACATCCACAGGTGTTCTGCTCATAAACCTGCTTCACTTCTAGTCATAACATCCTCAACACTCTGACTTTTACTCAGCAATATGACCATCTTCTTTTTCTGGCCCCCACTTCTCAGCCTCTCATCCCACCTTAAGCTCCTTCTGATTACATAAAAACATGACATCTGCTGAGAAGGAATGTCTGTCTGCTCCTGTGTTCTCCATTAAGCTCCCCCTCAGTAACCCACAGTGGTTTGGCGAGTCAAAGGATG
The DNA here is from genome assembly GCA_903067055.1 of Poeciliopsis paucimaculata. NCBI lineage: Eukaryota > Metazoa > Chordata > Actinopteri > Cyprinodontiformes > Poeciliidae > Poeciliopsis > Poeciliopsis paucimaculata. Next base: position 38,744 of record CAEGAD010057217.1, on the reverse strand, counting down.
CTGAGCTGCTTTTGGGATTGTGGGCTCGATTCTGAGTCAAGGAATCTGAGTGGAAGTCTGTTTTGTGTCTGTGTTTCTAGCCACTGTGTGGACTCTCATATTTACATCAAAATATATGTTTCCTGATCAGATTATGCAGCAAATGAGCGACCATCGCTATGACAAGCTGACGGTGCCAGATGACATTGCTGCCAACTGTGTCTACATGAATCTTCCCAACAAAGGACATGTGCTTCTTCACTGCACAGCGGAGGAGTTTCCAGAGAGTGTGAAGGTAATAGTCATCTCAAATCCCATACTTTCTTTTTCTCAAATGCACAATTACACTGTCATCAAGGATGCTAAAGGTAACACCTGCGGTAGGAAGGACCACCATCAGGACAGCCAGATTGGTTTGGTGGCTTAGATTTAAGAAGAGGTTGTCTATGTTGCACTTCATCCTCCCCAGACCTCTGAAAAAAACAATTGGCAAGAGAGAGAACCCCTACATGAGCTACATAGTTATTTTCCTCTGACCACAGTGGGCTTCTTTAAACAAAAGAAGCTGCAATTTTCAATGAATTGTACTGTTGTGGACCAGGTTCGGACAAGTCTAAAACCAAGGAACACTAAAGCGTTTTATCTTCTCCTTCAAAACTTGAGTCATTCATTGAGGCGGATCCAAGTGGATGTTTTCAGTGACAATGAATCAAACATAATTTTATACACAAAAGAGGTTAGTTATAGCGATTACGCTGAAAGTCTCTAAACCTTTACATCTTCATTGAGAGGTGCAGGTTTTTATCATGTCTGTCCTATCCATCCATATACATCCCTTTGTGATGGTCATCATTATGGGTGAGCCCAGAGGAGCCCCAAGGAGTGACACTTTTTGGAAATATGGCTCTCACCCAGGGCACCATAGATAGCTCTGCAGGGATCAATAGTCTTGCTCACTAGGCAAGTTTTTTATTGCTTTTTTGCAGCCCAGCTCTTACTTAAAATGATTTTTACTCCATCTTGAAGGACTTTCGGCTGTGTCATTTCTGGTTTGAAATCCTAAATATTTAAATTGAAACCTTGACTACTCTCAGCTAAAAAAATAATTAATTGTTGTTTCAGACAGGTACCACCCAAAAGATGATAAACTGTTAAAAGAATACATTGTGAAAAAATAATTTTCTTGATAACGTTAAGAAAATGTCACATCAAAAAATATTTTAACCCCCCCCAATAATCGGACTTTATTGAATGGTGCAATTCCAAATTTAAACCTTTTATTCTCAAATGTCTTTACAGTACTATTATGTAAAAATGTATAAATAACACTGACCATTTCCAAGTGCTTTTATTGTTGAATAATCAGTCCGTCCGTCCGTCCATCCATCCATCCATCCATCCATCCATCCATAACTAACCAACTAATCATAAAACACTTTTGATTTTCTAGATTGAAGTGAACCAAATTAATTTTGTTACCCAAACAGGAGATCCTTGTAACATGTGAGCCTCTTCTTCACAAGGAACACCATTTCTACCAAGCTTGCCAATGACCAGAGGAATGCCATAAAAAAAATAAATAAATCTTTAAATTTGTTTTATTTTTTTAATCATCCTTTGTTTAAACCTTAAGAAAATATGTTTGCACAGTCACTTGTCTAGAAACATACACGACTAAATCTTTCCCACAAATATATAGTACAGTAGCATTAAAGTCTCGAACAGCTTAGACTTAAGGAAAATTGTGTCTCTGACCCATGACACGTATATTCCATCTGGCTGCTTGACATGAATTATGTGTTATTTTCTCCATTTGTCTGCTGGGTCAGGGAAGACTGAGCAGTAGCTGTGTTATTTTGATTCTTTGGGGTGACTCCAAATCACAACAAGTCATAATGGTTCTCACAAGATTAAACCTGGCAACACACAGTCTGCAGAGACAGTGTTCAAACCTCAAAATGTACTCTGTGGTTAAAGGCCCAATTCTTGCCAGCTATTTTTAGAAGGAGGAATTCACAAAATGATGTGTCTTTGGACCTAAATCCGCAAAGAAGTCTCTGTTTTTTTCCAGGAAGAATGGCTGATGGAATTTAGCTTGAGCATGATAAAATCTATTTGTGTATATAATGCTGCTTGCTTTGGGAGTACCTTTGAACAGTCTATTTGGATAGGTTTGTGAAGAATGTACAGTGCCTTGAAAAAATATTCCTCCAGAACCTTTTTGCCATCGGCCTCAAACTCCAATAAATTTTACAGCGATTATATTGGTAGACCAACACAAATTAGCACATTACTGAGGGTCCAGAAGGAAACATCTGTGAACTAAAGCCTCATGAAGACTAAGAATCATACAAGATCAGGGGGGAAGTTGTTTTGAATCATAAGGGGAGGTTACGGTATATAACAATATCCCAAGCTTTGAACATGCTATACACCACTACTCAATTCAATGCAATGATAGTACTGTTCAGAAAAGCAGGTAAGAGGCAGATAGAGACTCTGAAGGAGCTGCAAAGATCCACAACTCAGGTGGGAGAGTTTGTCGCAAATTTGAGACTGAACACAATGACACACCATGCATTTTTATTTCTAATCATTTCTGAAAACCATGTATTGTTGTTTCTCTCACATTACCCCAAGTTGAGTGGGTCTATCGCATAAAATCCCCAAACATTTACATTTGTGGTTTACAATGTCTAAATATAAGCTCAATGTTTTTCAAGCATACCAAAAACTATTACAAAGTCTATTTTCTGTTCCATATTTGCATATATGTAAGATTTTTTTAAACTTAGGGAAATATATTAATAACAGCAAACGCAGTAAAACAGCAGAAGCTGCTTAATCAGAGCAGACTATCATGTTTTACGCAATGGGTCTGGAGTTGGTACATGTTTCCCAGGGGAAATTTTTGCTTGCTCTTCCTGTGAGATGTAGAGATTTGTCTACATAATGACCGAGGCACTCTGCAAGACATCTGCTTCCAAACACTGTCTGCCCTGACCTCCGCTCTATTTTTAGCTGCTTGTGAAGTTACATAAGAGTTCCACACAAACAAAACCAGGGGGTCATGAGAAGATTGGTGGGGTATGACAGACGGAAGATCTGGCATATGAAAGGGTTACCTATGTCTTGGAAGTTCGGAGTTAAATAAATGAAACATACAAAAGCCCCAGTAATTTATTATCCTAGTGTTTGGGACTATGTCAGCTTGACCCAAAACATAAGTCCTTATTGCAGTAATAAGAAATAGGCTTGATAAGATTGAAAAAAGAGGGAACATGACGGTGAACAGGTTCTACGAACAGAAGAAAGGTCATTAATGTGAATGTGTTTCTAAAAAGCTATGCAAAGTCTCTGCCTTTCCTGAGAAACCTTTTATTTGATAAGCAAAGGATAAGACTTTTTGGTGGCAATAAAGCTATCCTCTAAGTTTTTTTCTTGACTGAAAATGGAAGTAAGAAAATGAAAAACCTATGACTGAAATGTCTACTTTTGTGCACAAGGAAATCAAAATGGCAATATAAAAGCAAATGCCATTTTCAAATATAGACTTTTCAGTTTGGCTGTCTAATGCTTCTGGAGTTCTGGAGAGTGCATGCAATTATGTCACTTGGGGGTATTTTGTATGGGTGTTGTGTTGGAGAATTAACGAGCGCTGTGTTGGAGCTTTAGGTGTGAAGGATGCTTTTAAGCTGTTCAGTCCTTGAATAGCCAAATGAAGAGCTGCCTCTGTGTTTTCGACAAAAAATTAAGTCTGTTCCCAATGCAGTTTGGACACCCTCATGGCTTACCCTGGTCATGGATAAAATCTTAAAGTATGGGGAGAATGGGATCTGATTTGGAGTCTCAGGCTCTGTTTTTGCCAATGATTTGATTTTGATGCCATTTGAGGATAACAACCATATAGTTGTCCTCAGGGAACTGTATGGTTGAGATAAGAGTCAGCTCTTTTGCCCTACAGCTAGGTGCTGAGTCTCTTTGGCTGAAGAGTTGAGGTATCTTGGAGTCGTGTTAACAAGAATGTAATGGGAGATGAATAGACTGTCTTGGGCCTTATTAACAGTCTTAAGGGCTTGGGCTTGGTCTGTTGAGGTAAAGAATGAGCAGACCCTAATAGGGAAATCTTGTGGGTTATTATGACTGTTTAACAATGAAAAACTGAAAAGAAAAAGATTTCGGATATAAGTGGCTGAAATGTGTTTCCTCCATAGGTTGGGTGGGCCTTAGTGAAAGGGAGAGGAACTCAATCATTCAGTGGGAGCTTGAAGTGGAACCGCTGGTCCTCTGTAATGAGTCATTTGAGGTTGTTTGGGCATCCAATCAAGATGCCTCCCATAAGAGATTTCCTGGGCACCTGCCTGCGAGAGCAGACTCTTGGACAGAACTTGCTGAGACCTTGTGGATTTGGAACACCTTGGGTGTTGGGATCCTGCTGATGAGCTGGATAGTTTAAGTAAGGAGAGGATAAGCAAAGCACAATATATTGATGGATATATAGAAAAACATAAATTACTTTTTATGGGAGTCTGTATTAAAAAAAGGTCAAGAAGTACATAAGGATGGAAATGTTTGCAAATTTCAATGGACAACTAATACTGCTGAGCATTTTAAGCATTACGGCTAAATTCGTCATAACATTCCCGTTGCCATGTAGACATTTCTTTTCAACAAACGGCATTTAGGGACAAATGAGCACAGGCAGATTTCCACAGTGTAGTAATTTAGACAATGCACGAAAAAGGAATAATGTGAAAACTGTGTAGGAACATGTATTAACACCATAGTTTCGAACACTACAATACTGTTTGTGAAAGGGGAGTGTCATTGTGTTTCAGTTGCACTGAGATCTGGCTTATGTTGCTGTATTACACAACACTCTAAGCAGTCATTGTAGTGACGTTAAAGATATCATCTGCATCAACAGAAGCTTTGTTTGCCATATTGCATCACTCCTTATAAGTGTGTTTAGTTGGTCCCCCTGGTTGTACTTTAAGGCCTCAGTTGATATCACTGTGAGGTTGAAGCAAGAGTTTAAAGAGAAAAATGTCCTGGTTTGGAGGTGCAGTAGGAAAACAGTGGTTTTCTTTTGGAAAATGGCCACAGTGTGACACATTGCTTTACAAGGGTCTTTTGAGAACGCTGTAATAGTTCTCACTCCATTTTCTTTTCTTTTTTTTTTTGTTTGGAGAATTTGCTTAGAGACGAGAAAATGTTTAGAGCTGTTCTCTTGCTTAATATTTGGTCTCTCTCTCCTGGGATCTATGCCACCAGAAGCAATTTAACAATCACTTGTCTGCACACAAATAATTTTATTTCATTTGTAAAGTTCATACCGGTTAATGCTAGAAATGATTGGTAGAAGCAGTATTTAGTTTATATTAAAAAACTGAATCTACAATGAGTATTAGTTTGTTAATACTGGCAAAATTTACCTTTCATATGAATAGTGCTAGATGTCAATAGAAGACATTTCGTGTATTTTGCACATTTGCCTCTGGCAGTTATGTGTTCCTCATACAACATCAGTATGATATACATTATTTTTAATTTGTGGAATATTGCAAACACAAATAAGCCACATCTTGGTTTCTTTTTTCTCTGTCCTGTTTTCTTCTAAACTACAGAAAGCCCGAATAGCTTCTCAGATGATTGGAATTTGTCCTGTAATCGGCAGATTTCTGGTTCAAACCAGCCCTTCAGTCCTTGTTTCCTGGCTATGATGCTTTACTTGCTTTGCCTGCTGGCTGTGGTCAGAGAGCCCAGTGGCGCTGATTGCATTGCAGAAGTGCTTGTATCATTCTGCCACAGAACAGCTGTGGCTACAAGGTAGCTTTCCAACATGAACGTGTGTATGAATGGGAGAACTGCTCTGAAATCCTCTGACTTGATAAAGTGCTATACAAATTCAGGCTATTTATCAGCTTACTTGTGAAAAAACACTTTAGCTTGTTCTTATTTACTTTATTTACCCAGGATCAAGGAGGGGCTGGTGCCTAAGTTTAGTGGTCAGTGAAAAAAAATTGGGGTACACCAATTTTCAGACAGGTTTTCAGACCATCACAGAAAAACAGTCCTAAGGGGAATTTAGAGGAGCAGATAAATCTAAGATGCAAACTTTTGGAGAACTTGGAGTGTAATTTCTACTAGAAATGTGGTAATGTAAAGATTTCTCTTGGTAATGCAACTCTTGAATCACCACGATTGCCTGTGGCAATAGCTGTCATGTTTTGCAAGCTGGTTACGGCTAGAATTTTTGCAGTATTTAAATGTTATATATTTATTAAGCCATTTAGCATTTCTGAAATGAGACAAATGCACAAGATTTCAGGATAGGATTATAAAAATCTGCTTTATAGCTTGACTCACTCTGAATTCAAGCTATCAACCTGACTATCTGGCAAGATCTTCTAATTATTTCTCCAAACTTGGACCATCCAGACACCTTTTTTAATGCAGCTGAGCCACTGACTGAAATCCCACTTTTAAAGAACTGGGTCAGAAAAGTAATGAACAGAGTCAAACTCAGAAGACATGTTTTCCAATTGCACTAGAGTGAATGCTGCATAAATTTTCTAAATATCTTGTAAACACAAAAATAAAATTGAATATCTCTGCTGATACTCTTGTCTTTGTATCTTGCAGGTGTTTGAAAAGCTGAAAGACCACATGCTGATTCCTGTGTCCAATATGGAGAAAGTTAAAGTGGATGGAGCTCTCACATGCTGCTCTGTGCTCATCAGCAAAAATCTAAACATCTGAGCATGTTGAAAAGTGATCTTTCAGTGCATGGTAATCAAGCACTACAGCTGGTATACAGCTTAATATTGAAGTGAAAGAGCAAGTTAGAAGAGAGATGAGCACTTTCAGTGTTTTTATTACATAAAATCTAAAGGGAACCATCAGGTCATCTCTTCAGTACACTGAGATTACAATAAGACTAGCTAAAATGTGAGAGTAGTTTAGATGATAAACATAAAGCATCAGGTTACCAACGCATTTTTAAAAAAATCAGGATTGATAATCAAGCTATTTTGCCCTAAAATTTAAAACTGACAGTGTTCAATATGTAAAAAGTGAACAACAGGACCAAAACAGCTGTCTCTTATAATGTTAGATATTGTTTAAAATCAGTAGAGGAATGTATGTGCCATGTTGATTTACATCCTTGAATCTTATGAGGATTCATTGCTTATGTATTGACTAATCTGTGAATATCATTCAGTGTTTATGACCCTTACAGAGAACCTCAATGAAATTAACACAGATTCAATAGATTCCTATTTTGTCATTGTAAGCTGAAATATTAATAACATTGTTCTGCAGATCTAAAAGAAGATGTGAATAGAGTTAGCTTATATTGTTTACAAGCACCATTTTGACTGTGATTTACCTTTTGTGTGCTCTTGTGCCTACATAGTGTGAGTAAACTTACATTTTTAAAGAAATGTATTCTGGACCAACATCAAAGAAACCAATTCAACTAGAACTGTCACCTAAACCATAGTGTCTCGTTTATTACCCATTCACAGCAAAATTCTGACTGTTTCCTTACACTTGGTGCTGAATTTAAATCTGAAAATACATAAATATGTTTAAAAATGACAATGTAGCAAAAAGCTTGAAAAGTCTTCTGGTATGATGATTGTAATCTTATTTTTTTAATCCATTCTTGTTTTGATGTTTAAATTTCTGTCCCTCAAAATCCATTATCACTCTTACTTTTAATAACTCTTGCTTAAACAAATTGCTCGATAAAATCCAATTTGCTATGTAATACTACACAACCACCAACAGTTACAGCATGTTTGTTGCAAAAAAAAGATTAATTAAAATATACTGTACCAACCATGCAGAGATCATGAATGTAGTGCCTTGCATAAGAAATCACACACATTCAACTTTTTTTCACATTTTAGTCATGTTACAACCACAGATATTGCATTTCACTGGGTTTTCATGTAATAGACCAACAGAAATCAGCGCATATTAGTGAAGTGGAAGAAAATTATACATGTTTTTTATTTTTAAAGTAAAACTTTGAAGAGTTGCATTTATTAGTATTGAACTTTCTTAGCTCTGATACCTCTAAATAGCAACCACAGCAACCAATTGCCTTTAGAAGTTAACTAATTAGTTAGTAGTGCCACTTTTGTGGGATTAAATTTCAATATTAATGCAGTTATTCCTTAAAGACCCTTATCAAACAATCGTGAAGACCAAGAAACTCAATCATTTTGGTGTGGCATAAAATACTGAGAAGTTAAATGGAGGGTTATATTATACAACCCTATGCCAACCTTTGGAAACCTCTTTTCTGAAGTTGAACAAACCATTTCCACTTTGAAACAAGGTGTTGGCATCATCATATTAAGTGTTGCTTTTTATCATCTCTTACCAGGAGCTGGTAAGAGTTGATGGGGAATATGACTATAGTTTAAGGCAGGGCAATATTGGAATATAAGCTGACTGGGAAAGATATTCATGCATTGCTTTGTAGTAAAATGTCACTTGAAATACAAGGTAAATACATTAACATTTGTGGTTTTAACATGACAAAATGTAGAAAAATACTTTTTAAGGCACTGTATATTTTTATTGAAACCAACACAACCCTCCTGCCTACTTCTGCCAGTGCCTTTGTGGAAAATCAATGACTTTTCTCCCGCTGAACGACTCTGAGGTTGCTGCACTTTCTCCAACATCATTAGTTCTGCCTGTGTTTTTGATTACACTGGATGTTTGTTATTCTTGTTTGGCAGTTTTTCCTTCAGAATCGGATGTATGCCGTCCTGTCAGCACTCTCTGTAGCACAAAATTCAACAGGACCAAATGTGATTGCAGTCAGAGTTTTCAGAACCAGTTAACCACAGTCGTGTGATGAGCTTCCAGTAGAAGCCTACCTAATGTTGTTGCTGCTTAAGTAGCTTCATTTCCGTTGTTGGCGAATTCGTGTTTGAGGCCTGTAAAGATGACAACATGGTAAATACACACAAATTCTACAATAAACCACAATCCTGCATGTCCATCACATCTGAGGCAGCTCTGGTTCTCGGTGTGATTGTCTGTGAAAGTTGAGGAAATGACATCATGAGGTGACTCAACCTCCCCCCATAGACATTAGTGTATGGGCAAGTGGGCAGTGATGAAACATGGAAAGAATTCATGTCGGGAGGAAAAGCAGCTTGGGGAGTAAACACTGGCCCTTTTAAATTTTCTTCTTCTGTTGCCTGTCTCACTTTGAACACATTCTATCTCCCACCTTTCTCCTAACGCCTCATGGACAACGTTGGGCTACTTTATGACTGTGACATCATACGCCCTGGCAAACGCTGCTGATCTGCTGCTGGTGTGATAGCAAACAGTAGTTGGACTGGATCGTGTTCTTCTAATGTCTTAGCTGCATACTTACACTGTAATTCAGAACTAATACAGCTAAATTGCAAAATTATCTAAATTTGGGTTCAGATAAAAATATTTTAAAGCTGTTAAAATGTCAAACATGTAGGATTTACATCCACTCCTAATTGTTAAGGTGTTATTGTTCCATCTCAGGTGTTTTGGTTTTAATTCAAACTGTTGAACTCCTCTATACTTGAGCCTTTTCCTCTTCTTTTATGAATAAATTAACATTAGCTTTCATCTGTGTTGTGAGTCATTTATTAACCTTCGAGGAGAAACTTCTTTTAAAACAAATAATGTCATATTAATCCTCATATCTCATATGAGTTTGCAAAAAGTTCAGAAGATCACAAAGCCTGAGAAAATGGGAGTTTATGATTTTGGTTCAGATTCAGTCCGTGGTCCCTTATCGGCAAGTTGATGTGTTCTGCCACCTAGTGGTGTTAAACAAGAACTACAGAACAAAGTACAAGGTCCCTGCGCAATGCACATGATGTATATGTTTCATACTTTTCCAGATTTACTTTATTTAAAACAGCAACAACATACATTACACATTAACCACAAGAGGAGAGATGCACTGTATCAGGATATAGCTCAAAGTGCAACTTTGCTTTTCCCAAAATAATTAAAAATAAACAAACAAAAAAAAAACAACAACATAAAAACACCTGGATTATTACTATTATTATTATTATTATTATTATTATTATTATTATTATTATTATTTCTTTTTTATTTTTCTACACTCAAAGACTTTGCAAGATTCTCTAATAACCCTGACAGCCTTTATTTAAAAAAAAAAAGAAAAAAGAAATTTCAAATGTATTATTCTTAAACATTTACATGCTTATATTGTAACTATACAAGCTCTGAGGCAATAAAGTAATGGATTACTATACAGAACAACTAAAAAAAGTTAAAAACAAATATTACTATAATATTGTCCCATACAACAGAATGTGAAGTTAATTGCTAATATTTTAACTTAATTATACAAGAGAAATACAAGAACTGTTATTATATGTTCAACATAATTCAAAATACTCTAAAAACAACTGCATAAAACAGAGCATTTATGACAGCACGTATTGTTACACTGGTTATAATAAACATTTCAAGCTTTTTTTCTACATATTGGTAGTGCTGTTTTAACATAAAGCTTCCTTTTAATTTTTATCATCGCTTTTCTTGTTTTTCATTCTTTTTCAAATGTAGATTTTACTGAAAACATCATAGGACAAACCAGCAAGATGATTTGTTCAAAACTTGATAACTATGCTTTAGTGAAACCAGTATCTTCTTCTGAGGAAGAGGATACTTAATGCTCTATATGAATTGATCCCTTTTGTACAGAAAACTTAAGGTGGAAGCACACTTGTGTTGCATGTTTAGTCGAGGGAAAGGTTAGTATAGGGGTTACTTTCATCCTTTCCAACATTAATATTTTTACTCAGACTATCTGTAGACTGAGATAAAGGTAGGTAAGAATGGTTAAAATAGTTATTGCACGAGCAAGGCTTAAGACAGTGGCATGTAGTATAAAGTTTATCTCCTTTCTCAGGATCTTTTCCATCTTTAAACTGCTCATAGACATAACAGTTTTCCTTAAGGCAGAGAATGGACAGATTTTTGTTCAGAGTTACATAGTCTCTGAGGGTTTCGCTCCCAGAACTTCCATCTGCTTGTTCCTCAATGGAAAAGCTTCCATCAGAGGAGAGGAAGTCAAATTCTTCAGTAGGCTTGTTGAGTTCTGGAAGCTCAGCAGACATGATCTCCACTACAGAGGAGGTTGTTTCTTCAAAATACAGCTTCGATGTGACTGGAGGATCCTGTAAGGTGAGTACAGCAACTCATTTTGAGTAACTCAGAATTTATTTAGTCATTCAGGTTTAAATGTATTAATTCTGTTGACATTCGTTTTATTATGAAGTATAAAAAAGAATTTTTGTAGTGGTGCACACGTGAGGGGACAAACAAGATTATAGTTTGGGTTTTATTTCTTGAGGATTTTAACAAAATGAGAGCAATGTTAGGAGTTACTTTTTGGACTATTTAGTAAAGTATTTGAAATGTTTTACAAAGTAACTTATAAATTGCAGGAAAGCAATTTATAAGTTGCTTTCACAAAAATTTCTTGAAATTTTCTTGAAATTTCAAGAAAATTTTAAGTTTCTTGAAAGGCTGGTAAGTCATAGAAATGACTTTTAAGTTCTGGGAAAGTACACAGTGTATTATTTTATGCTACCATTTTGTTTTTTATTGACGTTTTGTGTATGATTGCTTATATTTACTTTAAATCTTGTCACTAAATGTTTTACCCATTTCTGCTGGTTGATGTCTGTCAGAAAGCCCTGCAGAACTTTTTCAAGGTTGGGCACTGGTGGCCAAAAAAACAGCTTGAGCTTCCTAAAAAAACAAAAAAAAACAAAAGTTCATTCATGAGCATGTTTTTTTTTCTTTTTCTAATATTTTTCAGTTTCTTCAAATACCAGATCAGTTTCAGAAAATGCATTATTTCTAATTAGTGATATTTGTTTTAAAAAGGACATATAATAAATCTATAATTGTTTTTACAATAAAATGAAATAGTTGAAAATAAAAGTACCTGCGATAAAGTAAAACGGTTGTGATGAAGCCGATAGTTATGATCAGGATGGAAACAGAGAAACACCACAGGAGCTGCATGTCTAGAAACAGTAGAACTAAAGTTAGAATTATGCATTTCTACAACTGTGTTTCTATTCATGAAGCAACAATAGCAGCACTGGGGTGACCACTCCCTTGTACCTGCCTTGCTGCAGTCTCTACAAGGGACAAACAATGGTAAGTAAAAAGAAAAACAATTTACCACAAATATACCTTGAAACTAAAGGAACAAATTCATCTAATGGTTCAGAAATGTAAGCCTTAACCAAAACATTTGCATAGATGGAAACTGCAACATAATGCCACCACAAAACAAACCAGGGATAGTGAGTGAAGCATAGTTGCAAAGAAATGTTTACATTTACAGAAAGAGTAAATTAATAAGAAATAAGAATAAGGGACACGCTGTAAACACATCGAACCACGTTGTCACATTCTATAGCTATGTTTTTATTCATGAAGCAAAATTAATTGAAACTACAATCTAATAAAACCAGATTTTATGAGGTAGTGATCGATGAATGATATACAACTGCATTGTGCTGTATTTGATGAAACTGTGAAACATTTTCATACTAAACCCATTAAACAGCTTTTTTTTTTTTTTTTTAACTTTAATATGTTTTTTATTATTTCAGACTTACCTGTATTATCAGTGGTGGTACCAGAGAGGACATCTGACCAGTCACTCCAGTGTCCTGAATAAATCGACCCATCAGGTTTAGCTCTAACTCTAACACTGAACTGGCCTCCTGATGAAAGACGTACACATGTGCTAGTGTGTCCCTGTTTTGTTATCTGTGGGTAGAAATAAAAAAAAAAAAACAACTAAATAAATAGCCATACAAATTTTTCTTCATATTTGATGCAAGCATTCTCATTTGTTTATGATTTTTTTTCTTTCTTTTTTTTTTTTTTTTTTTGATACATTGCTTAAGGTTTTGTAGTACTGCATAAATACAAACCTTTAGAAACCGTCATTTTACATTCATTTGAATTTTGTTGAGGTGACAATTTCTTTCTTTTGGCGCCATCTTGTGGTATAATAATGCAACTTTCAAGACAGGATTTACACTGACGTTGAGTACAGGGTTAAACAATAGGTCAAAACATTATATATATATATATATGTCCTTTTTTTTTTTTTTTTTTTGCCTTTTTCGGATTACCAAGAACAACAAAGATTGTAGAACCACCATGAAACAAAATAAGAACCGTCATGGTGAGCTCTGAACTTCTGCTTCTTTTATTTTTGTTTCCATATTTACATAAAAAATAATGAATTCAGCAAACCATCCAAATTTTGAGAGGTTTGTCTTTGACTAATGCTGGGTATTTTTTTCTTGTGTCCTTGTAGTTTCCTACACTCCTCAACTTTTTTCCAGATGAGAGAAAAAATATTTAGGGACTCTTCTTGTCAGAAGAAAAAAAATTGCCCACCATTGTTATTCTCATTGAAAGAGTGACTATTTTGTTTTTTAAGTTGTTGATCAGCTCCGCTTCTGTTGGTGGATGTAACTTACCCTGAAATCTTCAACTTCTTTGATCTGAACATCAACCTCATACACCATGTGGTTTGACAGAGACGGGAGAGGAGCTTCCCACTCCAAGCACAACTTGTCGTTAATCAGTTCTCCTTTCAGATGGCTTGGTGGGCCACTTTTAACTGTTAAAATGAATCACAGAAGATTATGTAAAAATCTTACATTTCTGATGAAACATGGCCTGTGAGAAAATCAATAACTAACTGCTGTGTTTAAGAAATTGAGCACAAGACAAGATTCCATTAAATTTGTTTGTGTACTGTGATGACCTATAGAAATAAAAATATGATTGATCGTCCATGATTGTTTCTCTTACATATACGCCAAAGTTGTGCATATTTGTTAGATTTATAGAAACAATATTATTATGTATTTCCGAAAAAGGATTGACCTCATAAACACAACTTCCCATAAGAACTCGAACTGTTCAAAGTTCTAAACAAAGTACATCTTAGGGATTTTCTTCAGTGAAGTGTAACTCAGTATTACTCACTGGACTTTTTCAGCTCAATCTCTTCGCTGAAGAACAATCGTTTGAGTGGAGCTGAGGAGCTGCTGAGCTTGACCTTCATTGCTCCAGACTTATCTCCATGAAAAGAACACGTGTCAGAAAGATTTCCATCATCCTGACACTCCGTCCAGTTCAAAGGTTGACTGTAAGAATTGGAATATATCTCATCAAAATTGCAGAAAAACAAATAAAAATCACAGCCAACTGTTTTGATAAAATCTCTTTGAAGGCTCTGTATAATATGTCCAGAATTTAAACTATATAAACCCTTTTTACAGACATCCTAGATGCCTGCTTTTTCGTTCCAAATCTCTTTATCAAGGTTTGAAATGCTGGCCTGTTAGCGTAGGCTTTTGTTGCCTTTGATTACTCATAAAAGACTCTCAAAATTACTTTTTGGAAAAAAAAAATATGGTACAACTGGACCATATATGTGTGAAATTTTCCTATCACAAAATTTATATGTGAATTTCTATATTCACACGTAATTTACAGTCCTAGGAAACTGTAAATGCAATTATTTCATTTGTAAGACTTTACAATGACATATCACACAGCAGGACATATTAAAAATGCTTTTGTTGATTTGTTTTGTTTGTTTTTTTAAAAAAAGGTGTTACCACTCATGTTTCAATATCTTTAAGAACCACTGGCATCCTACATGTTTTAGTTTTCTTCCTGGTGGTAGTAACAACCTTTTCAGCATGTCAGTGTTTTCTTAGGCCTTCTAATGAGCCATCGTTTGATCCAGGTGCATTAAACCAGGGAGAGAACTAAAACATGCATGATACTGGTCCTCAAGGACCGACTTTGGGCACCACTGGCTTATTCTTTTTCTATCACAAATATCAGTATTTACATGCTGAGCCCTGCAGGGATTGAATATGCACACACACAGATATATAAGAATATTAGTACCAAGAGTTATAGAAGAGCTTGTAATCATTTTCTGCACCGTATTTGGTGCTATTCCAATGACAGGTAACATTTTGCAGGTCAGAGGTGAAGCATACCAGAGAAATATCATCTGCAAGGAAAAGATTGTTATTTTTTAAGCATAAGCATCAGTTGTAAGGAAGTATGTGTATGAATGATTGAAAACAGCCTGGCTGGATGCCTGCAAAGACACACCTGCACTTTGGGGAACTATTTCTCGCACAGGTTTCGACCAGGAACTCCAGTATCCAGGATGTGCGTCTGGTCCATTTCCACATTTCACAGAAGCCTGAACCTCAACCTCCTCACCTGGTTCCAGTGAGAGCAGAAAGTGTTTGTCTTTTCCCTGCAAACAAGAAGGATTACTTTAAGTTTTTATCTTGAAAAAACTTCAAGTTTTTTTTTTATCTTATAGACCTTATAGAAATCTATAAGGTTGATTTCTAATCAACCTTATAAATTGATTAGAAATAAATGGTTCATGTTGGGTTTTTTTTTTATCCTTTCTTCTTTAAAATAGTTCAACTTTCTAGCATATGTTTGTCCCAGACTCTAATATTTGACTAGTCATTTGTTATTTATTCAAGTATGAGAGTTAAAGAATGTTCCTGTCTCACTGATGTCTCAATCAGTGACATCAGTGAGTTGGAAATGCATTAAAGTTTTGAACAAAATATGATAAATCCATTTATTATAGTGTTTTATTTTAGGGTGTTTCATGGCTCTTCTTAGCGATAAAGGCTTAACCTGGCTCAAGTTTCTCCCTCTCCCTTCCTCACCACTGTTTGTCTGTTTTGATGTTGTCTTTTTATGAAATTCACACTAAATATAACCGATTCAAAGCTTCCAGGAAGTTTCTGTTTGCTTTATTATTCTACAGCACATTTTCCCAAATATGTTGGGGATTAATTAATAATAATAAGGTAA
Source organism: Poeciliopsis paucimaculata (assembly GCA_903067055.1). NCBI lineage: Eukaryota > Metazoa > Chordata > Actinopteri > Cyprinodontiformes > Poeciliidae > Poeciliopsis > Poeciliopsis paucimaculata. Next base: position 22,796 of record CAEGAD010057217.1, on the reverse strand, counting down.
TAAATAAAGTTGTTTTAAGTGGTCACCAAAGTGTTCAGTTAATTTCTCTCTGATTGCTGAATTATGAACATTGACCTCAACTGAGGCAAAAGCTTCCCTGACTGCTTTAGATGTTATGATTTCTTGTGTGATCTCCAGGATGAGTCAGCAGAGAGTTTTTGGTGTAATTTGTTTTGTCCATCCAGGAGAGCCCCTCACTGTTCCATGTTTTATTCATTTATGGATAAAAACTCTAACAATCGTTTTCTGGAGACCCATAGCCTTGGGAACTCTTATCATACCTATGGATGTCAAAGATTTTGTTTCTTATGTGATCTTGAATTTCTTCAAATGACAGGACAAGTAACCTTTTAAAGAGGTTCTATTTAAGTGATTTCTTTCTTTTATTGGTTTTGCTATGATCAAGGCAGGGTGTGATGTCCCAAAAATGGGCTTAATCACAGTTCAATCATGATTTAACAAGGGCAGGAATTATATGCAGGTCCAAGTTGGCTTGCATTGTATTCGGCTTACATGTTTCTTTGATAAATGAAACAATTGTTTGCACACTGTTTCATTTTGTCATTTATTCAGGCTGTCTTTTCCTGAAATTGAAATTTATTTGATGATTTGAAATATTTTTGTATTTTTGGATGACAAGAAACTAAATATGGGTAAAATCTCTGAGGTAGCTTTACTGAGCACTGTATGGTATAAATTCAATTTAAGCACAAAAAGGACAATAAATGAACATTACCTCTACTGTTTTTTCCCCAAGTGTCTTAGTAGAATAGTGAATTCTATATTTCTGTTTCCATATGTGTTTTAAATTTGTGTCCAGAGAAATAAGCATTTTTCCCACAGTGTCTCCTGCCTGTAGGGAGACAGTAGAGGGGGGATCCAGAAGACCTGCACATAAAATATAGCAAAAATAAAAGTTGTTTGTTTATGATTTCACAAGAAAAAAATAATAATGTTAAAACAAGTTTCTTACAGAGCTCGTCCACATAGACTGTCCGTTCGTACAAAGTGATGTTTTTCATCTGATCCATCACTTTCACTTCTATCCCAACGTATGCAAAGATATCCCACCGTGGAAATGAACAGACATGTAGGAAAGTTCCGTTTTCTGTTCCAAGGATAGACATTTTACACTTCTTACTTGCATACCTTTAGTGATAAATTTGTGTACAAAAGAAGCATGATATATTAGAAAAGAAAGACATTTTTACAGAAAATGTCACATAGATTAAAAGCAGTTTAAACCAAAAATATTTTTAAAAATATGTTTTCAATATCATCTACTTTAAAAAAGCTTAATCATGATTTTTTTTTGGTTGCAGCAGGAAAACAAAACAAACACATATTGCAGCATACACACATCCTTCACCGCCCATATTATTTTTTTTCCCCCAAGCTCTTTGTGCAAAAGCAAGTTTCCATCAGAACTCCATGTTTGATAGTCGTATGAGATGTTCTACATTTTACAAATTTGTACTGCTAATTTGCCACACATCGCCACTCTCGCATCACTCCTGAAGTCCTATGGTTATTTTCATTGACAACTTTCGAAACCTAAGGTGCACTGCTTTACTCTTTTCAAAGAAAAAAAAAAAATCCTTTCTCTTTTCTCTTTAAACAAGTAAAGTTTGCCAACTTTTCTTATTAGACCAGACTGACAGTTACAACTAACACTTGACATTTGGAAAGGGCTGATATTGAAGTTACATTGACTTTCCTGTGATTTAGAACTGATTCAGGATTTTCTTACAATTCTTCTTACAACTGCAGAATAATGGACCTCTTGCAGCCCTTATACTGATGCTATTCTAAAACAAATAAGTAAGTAAAATTTGCCTTTTACAGGTAAGAAACCACAAGCTGCTTTACAAAACAAAAAACAAAGAAGATAAAATTTAAGTGGATATATAACAGCATACATGTGACATAAGACAAAATAAAACTAATCAAAAGCCACTCTGAATAAAAGAGTGGCTTAAAAAGAGAGAAAAAAAAACTTTCTATTATGACTGTTTATATCAGTGGCTGACAATTCTGGTCTTCGAGGACCAAAGTCATGCATTTTCTTGCAGAAAGGCTGCAGAGTGAAAGGCTGCAGAGATAATTGAATTATTTGGCTGAAGACAGCAGGTCCAGGGGGCCCAATTTATGTACCTGAGGCTTAAACTGACTTACAAGTGTTACAGAGAAAAACTGGACTATTAAAAACATACCCTTCAACATTATAGAGAAAAGCATATGTTCCATTTTCTGTGGTCTCAAAGAAGCAGGTGAAATCAGTCCTTGTTCGAGTGAAACACTTTGGATTTTCTTCATCCTGTATGAGCAAAACATCTGGTCCAGAAAAAAAAAAAACAACAAAAAAAAAAAACATAAATATGATGTGTATATCACACACCTAGTTCCCAATGGGGGCCAATGAAACATCAAAACATTGTCATCAATAGTTGGTAATATCCACTTTGGCTGATAGGAGAACACTTAATCTTTGTCTACAACATTTTACAAAGTTGGGGCATGTAAAGAAAGAAATCTTTGACCATTCATCTTTACACAATCAAATGACTGAGATGACAAGAGGAAGGCATTCTGGTCTGCTCAATCATTTCTGAGTTAATTTGGTCAAACATTATCTTGTTGAAAGCAGCAATTTCCAGGTAGACCAAAAATGACCACCTGACACTATACAACAACAAATGGGAAACAAATGGCATCACAGATACTATGCCACGTTTAAAAGTGGGCATGAAGGTCATGTATACATTCAATATAATAACATTTATTTACAAAAATTATTTAGGTTATTTATTTTAAATGAATTGTTGGTGGTGTCAATCAAATGGGGCAAGGAAAAAATTGAAAAAGGAAAGATGTTTGTAATAAGCAAAATGTAATTTTATGTACGTCTGTCACTCTCTAAATAGAAATGAAACAATTTCTAAAAATTCCAGTGTGACATCAAGAATTTATTTTTAGACTTTTCAGGTATCCTTGACAATAGGTGCAGACCACAAATATCTCAACAAAACTCATTGAGGAGTCTTAAAGAAAAGTAATATTTATTTTTCTTCAAAGCCAGAGTTGTCTTTTTTTTTTTTTTTTTGCACCTTTGTCTTCTGCAAATGTTATCTTGTTCTGACAAATATAACTTTAACCTAAGTTAAATTAAAAATAAAATTATACACGCAGTCTGACAACAAACTTAAAATACACAAAATAAATGTCTCTATGAATTGATAGGCATTTCCAACAAAAGAAAAAAAGTGCAGTTAGTACAGCAACAAGGGTAAACGTCATTTAAATTTCACCTGAACATTTCAACATATGTACACTTACCTTGCTTTGACAAATTACGCTCAGTTTTAGCATTGCAGTGCAAGAAGGGCATCAAGTCAAAATGCATCCACAAGCTAAAGAGAAATATCTTCCATATGCGATGCTGAGTCATCATTGACTGAGGTGTTGTGCTTCCTATCCTGATTTAAGCTCAGCTCATGTTTGTGTTTATTGTGTCTACTTCATGTAGTTTTGTCTGGGTGTATGTGGGTGGGATTTAAGAAGTTTAGAAGGGTAGAACTAAAAAGCTGAGCCTATAACAGGAAGTGGACTTTATCTGTAGTGGAAGCTGACTCCAAAAAAGGCAAAATAGGAGGAGAAATGTACACGTTTTTTTTTCTTCATATTTTTAGGACACGAGCATAACAAATGACTGCTGGAGATTCCAATTATTCTGACCTCCGTTGTATATATTTGAAGATATTCTTATATGTTGTGTTGATCAAAAGATTAGTAGGCGAATAATGGCAAGTTAAGCCAATATAATCTTAGAAGACTTGGGATTTACCATTTCTCGAAATAATGTATTTACAATGTAAAGCGCAGTACTTCATAAGTTTTCAAATTCTTTATTCTACAGTACATGAGACAGTCGTGCCCTCCTAAAAAACAAATAAAAAATGTACCCAAACAGAAAACCAAGTGCGCTGATTAACCACATCCTGATCTACTGCACAGCAGCAGTACAGCACATTTGGGTTTATTTCTCACGTATAGAGGCAGGCCCCAGTTGTTCATAGCCCTGGCAAATTTAAATAATATTAATTACTTTCTTTGGTTTGTCTTTGATAGGAAATGAGACTGGCATGTCCTGAAAGATAAAGCAATAGAAATTATGTATCAATGTAAAACAACAATAGTTTTTATTTATATATTTTTTTTGACTCACCCAACATCAAAATGTGACAGTGTTCTGGAAGCCATTGAGGCCAGAAATTATGCTCTAATTCTGTTGTTACAACAAATAAAAAATACCACATTTAAAAACTACAGAAAGTCAAATATTAACAATGTGTGGATTATAATTAAATATAAATATAAATATTTATCACTCAAAGTAAATGTTATAGCAAGTCTGTTGTAATAGCTGTTAGACCGCTCTCTGTTGTTTACATCCATGCTGTATTTGCACAGTTTTTCTACTTCTTTCAAAATGTCCTATTTTAAATAACTTGTCATGTGCCTGTCATGCAAGCTGAGCAGTCATGGAGGTGGGAGCCAAACGGTTGAAAGAGTAAAGCTCAGATTGATATCAGTTGAAGCTTCAATTTTAGTGCAACAGAACAGTCAAACCACACTAACCACATGAACAATGAAAGACATTGTTCATGTGTCTTTTACTGTTACTGCTTAAATAAGAGTAGAAGTAAGAAAACAATATAAGAGAACTACTGCACTTGCTAACTAAAGAAGAATATTTATATTAAATGAAAAGCTAACAAAAAAAATTACTTATTTACTATAAGGTATTTACTGCAACACATTATAGTAAACACCATAATATGTTTACAGCCTATTCCCTGAAGATGAGTATTCATAAGAACAAGCTTAACGGTCATAGTTTACTTCCTTAATATGTTTACATTTTGTGTAATTATAGTTTAATTTCATTAAATACTGAACAGTTAAATGATCAGTTGTATGTTTTTACTTTTGTGCTAATCTGCATGCATTAATTTTGCATGTCACTGCTGCTGACGCATTTGTATTTCCCCACTGAGGAATAAAAACATGTTTCTATTTCAAATTTTCTATTTCTAAAAGGGACTTTCTCACACTAAGCACTACTGCCTAAAATGAAACTTCTGAACAGAAAAACAAATTGGATGGTGACAGAAAAAAAAAATCAAGAGGTTTAGTGTCTACCATAAACTGCTTAAATCACATATTATCTGAGTTTCTGAATAAAAGGTGACACTTCTTAAAATGTTATTTTTTTGAGGGGAGGGGTTATCTTGACATCTACTGAACATTTTGTGCTAAAGTATGAACTCCATTTGATTAACATAATGTAATCAGGTGCAAGCATACTATTTTATTATTTGAAAGAAGTAAGATGGAACCGGAAGATTTTTATTACACAGAATTTACAGCTGAATTGCAATCCTTTCCGGCGAAGCTTAACAGATGACAGATCTGTTGCTGGCTCTGATCAACCAAATAATGGCGGCATCACCAACCACACTGGTAGATACAGCAGCTACCAATCATGTGGGGGTTGGTACTCCAGAAAGTTTGTCTTTCACATCTATCAGATCTCATAGTGCTCTGCAAAAGTTGAAAATGTTTCACATGTTGTCACATCCACAGATTTTTTTTAACAAGTGCATCCAGAAAACAACGCCTCAGCTTTTCCACATTCTGTTATGTTACAGACTTGCTCCAAATTCTATTACATTTACTCAAATTTCTACACAATTTCTCCTCCAGAGTTACCACGCACCTCTTGGTTGAATGACTGATGCTCTAAATCAGGGGGGCCCAATATGGCGAGTGTGTTCGACCAGCAAAATTTTACTTTTTCTTCTCTAATCTTCTCAAATTTTGCTCTAGATCCCCTATGAGCTCCTGAGTTGTGTCTAATTTCATCCTCTAGGGTTTATAAAATGTGTTTGGTTCAGTTTTCAACACGTATCAAAACCTTTATGCATTATTTACAATAAATCTGCTTAATGTAGGTAAAGCACATTATATGGTCAGACAACACGGTAACACGTTGGTGTAAAATCTTCATAGAGCTCACATCATTGGGGTCAGAAGTTCACCCAAACTTTAACGTAAAATTTTGAATGATGTGAGCTATAAATAAACCTTGGGCCAATGTTTTCCTCATATGTTAGAAGATCCTCAGGAAGCCTGGTCACAGAAACCGTATTTGACAGACAGCTCTGTGCATGTGGTTGGTTTGTGGAGGAAACCTGGTGACAGATCAGCTCAGTGCAGCTGGGCAGATCAGGATTCCTTTTTCTTTTTTCATGTGTCCTGTTGCAGCATTTCTCACACACCATATAGAAAAGCTGGTTGTCTCGAAAACAATTGTTTAAGAACCAATATAAATCCATGACAACCATGCTAACACTTTATTACATGTTTTCTAACAGTACAACATTGAAACTGACCACCACTGCTCACACAGCACCCTCCATACATAATGACACCCCACTAAACATGAGTAAAAAGCTCAAAAGTAGATTCATCTTTGATTGCTTTAGATTAATCACACACAGAATCACCAGTGGCTGACTTCCTGGCACCTGCTGTTAACACAAAAGAAACTGACATATACTTCTCCAGTAACACTCAACCACAGTCCTGGATTCTCTATGCTATTATTCTCAACTCACCTGGTGAGCCCCAAGGTCTAAACCTTGGTGACCTTGGGGCTAAGATAAATGTATTTTCTATGTGATGGTAACTGGGCCATACATTTTTTAATCCTGCTGAGAGATTCGGTTATGATCTATTTTGCATTTGCAGGCAGAGCCCTTTACAATTAACCCTAACCCCACCTAGTTACGTTTCCAGGGCATTTTGTAGAGGAACAAGCCCACAGCATCATAGATCTTCCTTTGTACTTGGATATAAGGTTTTGCTTTCCCAAATTCTGCTTTTCAAAGGCCTCAATTTTAGTCTCTTTTTCAGATTTTCACCAAACATTCCTCTCAAACTATTGGTTGTCATGTTGAATCCAATAGAATCTATGGAAACTTGATGACTCCAACCCTCTAATTGTGAACTTTGGGATGTTTAATTTTACTTATTTATGTTCTGCTTTCTTTATCCATCCTGCTCCTCCGTGTGTAGTTTAAATTTTTAAGAGTTCCAGTAAGTGTGGCAACATTAATTTTGTAAAAAAAAAAAACAAAAAAAAAAAAACAACACACAAACAACCCCTCACAAAAAAACTGAAATGTTTTTCTAATAATCCAGATTTTTTTTAATATATATAATTCTGTATGCATGTGAGATAACAAAATATACTTTCATAATAAGGCTTTTTATGTTTAATTACCAGGGTTCCTAAAAGTGTTGAATGTGCTTTATGGTGTGGAGATAATTTCTGATTTCAACACACCTTCCACATTGTCTAAAAAATACATTGTTCTACAACTCTGCCTAATTTGAATACACGGCTCTAATACTTTTTCAAAATTCTTACAAATGTATCAAAATACAAACAGCGGTACTTATTTTCACAGGGCAGTGATAGGCAGTACACAGATAATAACTATGACAAATGGCACATATCATGCTACTATAAGTGCTACAATGGTATCTGTCACAATTCATTGTCAAAAAAGTTGAGAACTTCTGTTTGCAGTCCAAACTGTCCTTTAAAGTTTTCTCCACAAAAATAACTCCTCCATGAGTAAAAAAAAAAAAAAAAAAAAAAAAAAAAAAATCCAGCAGACACCCCACAGACCCGTTGGTGTTTTAGCAAATCACATAGCTCCACATTTGTAAGTCCCCCCCTCAAGGACCAGAAAAAAATATAAAATCAGAAGAAAGAAAGTTACGTCTGTTGATTTTTGTTTTTACATTGAATTGAAAGAGAGGGGTAATTCTTCCAGAAGGCTTTCTAGCAAATGCATGTTTCCACCGAAGGTTCAGCTATTCTCCACGTCTCCTCATTCTGTTGGTAACCCAATAAAGTGTCCTGTCACAGTCCTCCATCTATAGCTGGGTGGTTGCAGTGAAGCGTCCAGTCCTTCTGTGTCGCCGTTGACTGGCGGGATGGTGGCAGTAACGTGGCGGCCTGCCGCTTGTCTTTGTCTTGGAGCTACGTGGTGTGCGAGGGTCTGGGGGGGCTGGTAGTCAGGCCTCCTCTGCGGTGGCATCTATCCCAGCGTAGGTGAAGTTCTCAAACAGAGCCATGTTAACATAGGCCTGGAAGATAGATGAGATTTGGAATTTCAGGAAAACTGATGGAGAAATACAAAAATTATTTACAGCATTCAATTGAAGTTAGCAGCCAAACTTCACGTAAATGACCACATTTCTACCTCTCTCATTGTGACTGTTAATTTGTAACAAGGGGAAATTGCCGCAACATAATGATTTATGATGCAACACTTTTTGTAATACAGTGCATGGTGAAAATTTTTATACCCTTTGAACTTTTTCACATTTTGTTGAACTGTCAAAAATGTTACAGATTGAAATCTAAAAACTATTACCGGTATGTGTTTTTGTAGTCAACCGTGTCAAAGTTGCTGACTGGAAACAGGCCTATGCTTTGACTAGGTCATTTTGATACATGATTAGGCTTTGGCCTAAACCATTTCATGCAAGCTATGCATGTATATTTAGTGTCATTGTCCTGCTGAAAGATGAACCTCCAGTTTCTCTTCCAGTCTGGAACTTCTCAACCTACAAATAGTTTTCTTCCAGGATTGTCCTGCATTTAGGTCAGTCCATTTTCTCATTAACTCTTACTAGCTTCCCTCTACCTGCTGAGGAAAAGCATCCCCACAGTATCATGCTTCCACCACCATGCGTCATTCAGGTAATGGTGCATTCAGGGAAAAAGTGAAAAAACTTAAAGTGGTATGAATGCTATTGTGAATCAAGAATTACCTTCCTGGCTTCCTGCATCCGGCTGAGTTGGACAGAAATTTGTGAAAAGGGTGGTCTCTCATAGGGACGATCCCTCCAACACTGCCTCATGAGTTCATAACTGGGATGACAAACAATGACAGAACTTCCTAAATAATGTTTGGTTAAAATGCTAACACCCTATCATTTTGATAAAACTCCTAACAATTACTAAAATAGTAAAACAGAGTTGAATAAATCAATTAATTGCCTTTTTGGAACAGGACACTTACACCTCATCATCACAGTTTTTGGGTTTCTCCATCCTGTAGCCCTGTGGCAGTTTTTCATAAAGTTCAGCACATGTCATTCCACAGTATGGTGTACCACCTAATTCACACACAAACAAGAGGCATAAAATAAATGCAATGTAAAACATGAGACCATGAAATGCACAGCAGAGGTTAAAGTAGACCTATTATTCAGACAGTCAATTGTGCTACATGGGGAGATTTGGAGAAGATAGCTTTTCCTGAAACTACAAAAAGAATTAACGAAAAGCAGAAATAAAACAGATCTGTATCTTTGCAGTCTGTACAGAAACAATTTGAGCTTGCATTTTATTACGATGTTATAAGCATTCTTACCCAAGCTTACAATTTCCCAAAGTAGAACTCCAAAAGACCATCTGTAAGGAAGAAGGTCAAAAAATATTTGAGATCAAGCAAGTTAGAGAGAACATGAACGTTTTTTTTTTGTTTGTCTTATTTTAACTGTCATAAGAGAGCAAATGCACTTTGTTGATGATATCTGGTGCCCTGCAAACAGAAACTAGCTGTGCTAATCTACAAATCAAAAACCGTACAACTCCAAAACAGTCTTATCTTGCATTCATACAAGTTTTGGTTGAACTAAAAATGCATGAACCAGAAAACTAGAAATTAAAAAAAAAACTACACAAAGTTTTTAATTTTAATCATTTAGTAACTGAAGTTTCTATTTAAAAATGAAGATGTGTTCGTGTCATTCATTTTCAAAAACATAAAGCCATAATCTTTTCTAGAGTTGATAAGCAAAACTTTCTGACACGCATAACCACCAGTTTTATATGTCACAAGCTGGTGTGGTAGATTACAAAATCAGACAAAATGTTCTTTGTGCTTAGTCTGTCTTTTTGCCTCACAAAAAGGTATCTCTGCTGCACTGGTTTCTACTAAAATTTCACTCATTCTTCTTTCACTAATTCTTGGTATTGTTTTGATCCTCATGAACAAGGTTTTTTTCTTCTTCCTTTTTCTGTCCTGTGCTCTGCTGGCCTGCTCTCTGCTGTATAAACAGGCTCCAGTTGACAACGAGTCAACTGGCAGTCTGTTTCCTAGGCTTCCTGCTTTGTGCTTATCAGTCACGTTGCACAGTGAAACAGTGACGGGGGATGATTTGTTGTTTTCTGAAGAAAGACACTTTGTGTTGTACATAATGAACAACTTTACAACTTTAATGCCATCATTTCGTTCAAATAGGAGACTCACACGTCACTCTTGCTTGTATACACACTGTAATTCAGGGACTCGATGGCCATCCATCGTACAGGCAGTCGACCCTAGAAGCAAACCAGCAGATTTATGTTAAGGTTGTTAATTTTCACAAAGTAACTGAAATGTCAAAACCTGAACATTATTACACAATCTCTGAATTCTGCTATTCATAATCACCTTTTTTTATTATATTCAGATTATGTAATCTCAGTCAACCTGGCTTACCCATTGCTCAGAGCAGATTTATTTCCTACCCCAGCTGCTCCCATTTTGTGCCCGGTGGATGTACATTTTAATTAAACTGTATGTGAGATTAGTAATGAATATATACGGGATTATAGTGTGCTAAACTAGCAAAGGATATAAAAAAAGCAGGACAGCAACCCCCAGGTTTGGTATTGGACACGACTGGTGTAATTCATCTACTCTGAGATGCTTTCAGCGCCCTCTCTTGGATTACTTTGTTAAAAACAAAAGAAAAAAAAGAAAAGAAAGAAAAAAAACAACAAAAAAAACAACTCACCATTGTTTTCTTGACATACACTTCTTCTCCTCTGGACAAACCAAAATCTGCAATCTTTGCCACCAGGCTGTCCCCTACAAGAACGTTCCTTGCTGCCAAATCTCTGTGAATGAACTAAAACCAAACAGAGGAGATGAGAAGGGAAGTCGTGATAATTGTAAAATGAAAATGTTTTCGAAAGGGCGAAAATAAATTTTACCTGAAGTTTGAACATAACTTACATACAGAATAGAATTTTGAGTAAATTAAAGAGTCATTACTGAAGGCTCTTTGCATAGATTAGTGAAATCTTGTGTGCAGGATTTAAACTTTATGCAGCATCGCAACAACAGCTGTTTTTGAAGCCCAAGTTCAATCAGAGATAGACTACTCACTAAGAGGCATATTAGAATTTTTTTCCCGATCTTACCTGCTTGTCACTGAGGTAATGCATGCCAGTTGCCACATCAACAGCAAACTGCAACAGCTGCTGCGAGGTGAGGGTAGAAGCAGTCCCGTGCTCTTTTGCGAAAGCAGGATCGGTCTCCAACACGCGACTCTTCCTCAGAAAGTCCAGGAGGTTCCCATAGGGAGCGTATTCTATGGCTATGTACAGGTAGCCTGAAAAAAGACATACAGTTCTCGAAAAAGCTTCCTGGCTTGCTTGCCAATTTTAATGAGTAGTTCTGTTACTGTTAAAGTGGCAGTCATTACCACTCCAGCCAACTATGACACACATACGCTTGCTGTGAGCCGACATATCATGCACATTTAGGGTTTTAATGATTTATTTGAAGCATTGCTTTTCAAATTGGCCAATAGCATCCAAACAAGAATTAGGTGGTTAAATCTGAATTTAATGTGGACTTTAAAAATCATTAACGTTCAAGATCAACATCCCACTTCTATAAATAACTTTTATACTATACTTAGATAACAAAATGAAGGCTTAATTATTTAGTGGCATTGCCACAAATTATGCTTCTAGTTGTCAACTTGAGATTTTCAAATAAAAAAACACTAACAACTGTCTAACATGGTGGTGTCATCCTGTGGTGGTAGTGCATTGGAATAAAGCAGGAGTACAATTATTGTACTTTATGTTAATTCAACTCAGCAGATCAGCATTACTCCCACCAAGGAAGAAGACATACCAACCAGTACCGTGATATAGACATTATGTCAGGCCCAATCAATATTTAAAGACCAAGAGCCTTTCGGCATTGCATTCAATTAGTTTAAATTATTCATTTTTATTTTTATTCCACAACAATATCCTGCTTGTCTACCTAAAAACCCTGAGTGAGGCCTTGACAGACTTGGTTGCAGTTGCTCAGAGAGCCAACCGGCTACAGATGGTAAGGGACTTGGCCTTGAACAATTTAAACTTGACTCAGACGTAGGCTGGACCTTTTTATAAAATCCTCACTGAACTCAACCAGATGGCTGAATCTCTGTCAACAGATGACAGCTTTCAGCCTTTCCACAGGCTATTAGGCATTTGTAGCTGTTGGATAGGTTTCATGCTGATTTCACCAGGATCAGTAAGAGTGCCAACACAATTAGTGAGGACCGTATGGGGAAGGAAGGAATAACAGTCTGATGGAGAGGCTGGATAAATATCTCACACAGAATGTTCTGTATTTCCAGCAGAAAAACAGCCAAAAATATCTGCCACACAGGAAAAATTAAACAAAATATATTAATAATTAAACAAGATTTTAAATCACTAATCTGATCAAAACTGAACAGACTTTGATCTTGCTTCATGTTTGTAAGTACGAAGCTCAATGGAATAATAACAACCACGATAATCATTTAGAATTTTATTATGAAGGGAAAAAAATTGCAAAAGGGACCCACTTGTAAATTTGATGCAAATAGTTTTTTTTTTCACGGTTTAATGGCTCCTTATTTATTCCCTCAATTATTAACCTACACTTTCTCCACTGTTTCCCTTTGAAAACATATTTAGCTTTCACAGATTTGTTGTAAATATTCACAATAACCTAGCAAAGCTCTTTTTGTTTCATTGTCTTTTTTGTTCATATTATTCAGTAGATTTGTGGCGTGGATTCTTGAATTTGTCAACCATTTATATTCCAAGGCTAAATTGGATTAGTAATGCTTTATCTAATGTGTTTACCACTAAATTTCGTCTCTCATATGTCATCAGTCTTTGATCAAACAACAGTAATCACATTATTTGGGTTGGGCTGCTATTAAAAGAAACTGATACAACATGGCAGGAACAAGCATCAATTCAGCTTTTGAAAAACAAATAGCAAAGAAATGAGATGCAAGGACAAATCCCTTCAAGCCTGTGGAGGGCGAGAGGTTTTCATTTTGGATTCCTTCCTTCTGGTGCCTTCACTTCAAAGATGAGAGAAAACAATTGGGAGGAATGGCTACTTATTATCATATTATCATTATTACTATCATCATATAATTATTTATGTTACAAGATTGCTCGAACTAATTTTCATAAAAAGTGCCAAAACCTGGATGTTCTTTATTAAAAACAGTTTTTACAAAAATGTTTTAAAATTCTTACGTTTTTTTAGATTGTAACATCAAGCACCTCACAAATGCGCCTCAAAACCATTTCACATTTTGTGACATTACAACCAAATTTAATGTATTTATCATGCATTGTTTCAATGTATGATGTTTCCACTGCTATGTTTCAGTATGTAAAATATGAGGTGGAATGATGGGTAGTATTAATTTTCCTTCACTTAGCAACTTGTATGAAGGCCAAAACGTTCATATTTTTTCACGAGATAGAAATTGCAAACTAGATTACTTAGTTTTCCTTTTCAAATTTGTGGACTTCATAAAAAATTTTTCCAGCATATTCATGCTCTTTTCATTTAGGATTTTAAATTAGGCGAACAAAGCTTACTTTATTACTTCATGACTTATTGTGGAGAGTTGGGTAAGCAAATAGGTGCACAGGATTTTATTTAGGGGCTCAATGGTGGAACAGTTGTTGGGACTTTTGGCATGACAGCATAAACCGTCATCGACTTCAAAACAATTCCAGACCCAAATGCACCACTAGATGTCACTCACTCACCTCTGTTTTCACAGGCTCCTATCAGGTTGATAATGTTGGGATGCTGGCCCAATTTGCACAACACTTCCAGCTCTCCAGCAAAGTCTCTGTGGTCATTCTCTGAGGCAAACTCTGCAGGCAGAACAGCATGCTTCACATGGTTACACAAAACACAGGCAAAACTAATTTTCCAGAATAAGTCTCACAGGAATTCACTAGAATCTCAGAAACTTGTCTTTTAAATCTTTCAAGCTTTTGTGTGAATAGTAGTGGCTCATTCACAAATATCCAGAACACTATTTAAACATTTTTATATAAACATTGGCTCTAACCTCTGATCTCACAGTCATTTGGCAATTAAAGAAATCCCTACATTTCATCTCTTTTCTCTCTAGATACAATGGACAACTAAGAAAAGAATCAGTTTCTCTGTACTTTAAACAATGTAGATCTGTTTTTTGCAACTTGTAATGTTGTCATGATTAGGACAAAAATGAGTTTAAAAGCAGATAGTATCCAAAGAAAAACTTGGGCTTTCAATAATCTTGAGAATGTCTAATCCAGACCATTTTAAATATCAAACTATGTTCTCATTGCAAGAAAAGTATAAAGACATTTGACATGGTTTAAAATGTTGAAAAGTAGTTACCCTTTAGCATCTTGATGGCTGCACTCATTTTGTTGCCATCCTTTTTGATCATGGCTTTAATGACCTGTTATGAAAATATGGTTAGCTTAATTACTTAAAAGCTTGATTGCCATTCATACATTTATCAAAGTAGTAAAAACAAAATGGCAGTCTAAACCTGGCCAAAGTTGCCCTCTCCAATGACATCTTCAAATTTAATGTCTTCCCATTCAAGGATTGGATAGGTGAGCGGTTCTGGTGTGGGCTTGGGTCTTCTTGTTAAGGTCAGGGTTCCTGAGTTAAACTGCAGAATAGTTTCTTCTCCCTACCATAAATGTTGGCAAATAAATGCAAATGTTTTGTTTTCACATGTAGTCTTGAAAAACGTTTTTATATTCTTTCAAAGTTAATACTAGAACACCCTCACCGATCCAGACTGATAGGTAAATGTGCGCCGACGGTTGAGGAGCATCTTCCTGATATAGAACAGAGCCAGCAGGGCGAGCAGTATGGTCACACAGGTCACAGTTACTGAGCCCACTACTGCCACCAGGAGCTGATTACCGTCCCCGGTGGGCTTTCCAGAAACACCTTGGGTGGTTGGTGCTAAAATCTGTGAGTCTGTTTTCAAAGAAGAGACAAATTACAAAGGAAAAAAAAATTAGAAGAGAGACAGGGATTATTTCTATCTAAGGAAGCAGCAGATGTAGGCTTAGTAGTCACCTTAAGAACTTTTGTTCCAATTGCCAATTTTATCAAACAGAACATAAAACCTACTTCAAAGGAAACAATAAAGTATTTATATCCTTCTTATCATAATTGAAAAAGCAACCCAAGGACATTGGGATTTTGCTTTTGTGTGAGTGTGTTTAGATTAAACAATGTTAAAGTCATGCAATACCCTAAAAGAATTTTTACATCCAACTATATTATTACAATCCTAACCCCCAAGAAACAATTAAACATAGCGTACACGCTCCTTCTTACCATCTCCTTGTGTCTTCTCCTGAACAAATGTACTCCACTCCCCAGGCACTTTGGAGCAAGCTCTTACTCTGAACTGGTAGAGGGTGCTGCTGTTGAGCGCCGTCACGTCTTTTGTGGTCTTGTTTCTGTCATTGATGTCCAGCCAGTGATGAGGGCTGCCCTGGCCGACTGGCTGGTACTCTATGACGTATTTAATTATGCCTCCATTTGGATTCTCTGGGGGCTGCCACCTCACCCGGACAGCCGATGTGGAAAGGGCCTGGGCCTGGACGCTGCGGGGAGGTGAAGGCCCTGAAATGCAAACACAGTTACTCTTAGCTATTTTAGAACAAGTTTTGCAACAACAAAAAAGCTGGAGTAAGATTTTTTTTTTTTTTGCATTTTCATTTAGTTTGTGTTTTCTGTTTTTTATGTGTTTTTGTGACTTGATATGTTATTTGAGACATCAACATTTTTGTGTCAAAGAATTATTTAAATTGAGTAAAAGAACAAAAGTTGGGTTTCATAGCTCCTGTTTGTCTTGTAAGGTCTCTAAACATCTGTACCATTTAACTATTTTAACAATAAAATTTGCAGATCTAATTTATCTTTCCACAACCATAAAAAAATTGAGCAATAAAAGACACCAGAGGTTTCCATTTACCCTGGCTGTTGATGCGGAAGAGGAAAGGTTTGGAGGCCGGCCCCTGGCTGCCACAGTTGATGAGGCGCACCACCACACTGTAGTCATGATGATACTTCAGGTTGTGAAACTCTGTAGAGAGCACATTGAGCAGGGTGGTCTTCTCCAAAAGTTTTTCATTGGACGGTGGGGGTTCAAAGAGCTGCACTAAAAATCCAGTGGCTGTGCCAGGAGTGATGTCACTGTCTGTAGGTAGTCGCCACCACACTTTAGCATTATGGCCATCTACTGTCCTATTTTCGATCTCGGGCTGAACTGTGGGTTCTGCAGCAAACAAGTAGAAACAGTAAGTTAGAAGTGCTAATTACACTTAAAACTAGATGTTTACATGTACTATGTAAAGCTTTATTTCTTACTGTCTGATGTTAAATCAGTCCAAACTTATTTTGATTAGGTCTGTTAGAATTACCAAATTTATTTCTACTTACTAAATGCCACAATCAAAAGAAAAATAGTATGTGAGAATTTTTTAATGAAGTTTACATACATAATGATTACTGTCTTTTCAAACGAAGAGAGTCATTTGTAAAGCTCAGATGACAATATTATGGCTTTGGAAATTTCTGATGTGTTATCTGACACATTGGAGTTAATTGCACAGGTGTGAATCTATTTAAAGGCCACACGTGGAGCCTGCTGGTTTTCAGTTTGACAAGACAGGAAGGTCAAAAGAAATCATCCCTAGATATCAGGAAAATAGCTGGGGAGCCTCACAACTCTGGTTCATTCTTTGGAACAATGTCCAGATGCTTGAAGGTGGCACTTTCATCTCTTCCAACGATTAAACGCAAGTTTAAACATGGTGGGAATGTCCAACCATTATACTCCTCAAGAAGGAGATTGGTTCTTTGTTGTCCACAATGTGCAGAATAAAACTGAAGATGCTGGCTACAGCTGTTAAGACATTAAGACAGTGAAACGTATCCTGAACCACCACGGGCTAAACAGTCACGCTGCAAGGAGGAAACCATTAATCCAAAAGAAACAAACTGCAGGTTTACTAACACATACAAAGACTTTCATTTTTGGAAGCATGTTCTCTGCATTCGATTCAACTAAACAATTGCACTGTTTGGCCATAATAGCCATCATTACATTTGGAGGAAAAATTTGGTTGCTAGTAAGCCTGAGAACACCATCCCGGCCATAAAATATGGAGTCAGTAGCATCAAGCTGTGGTGCGTTTTAGCTGCAGAATGAACTGGTACACTTCATAAAATGAATGGCATTATGAGGAAAGAACATTATGTGGAAATATTGAAGCAACATCTAAACACATCTGCCAGAAAGTTAAAGCTAGGGTGCAAATGAGTGTTCCAAATGGATAATGACTCAAAGCACATAGCCAAAGTTGTTACAAAGTGGCTTAAGGACAACAAAGTCAATGTCTTGGCATGGGTGTCACAAAGCCCTGATCTCAAGCCAATGGAAAATGTGATGGGGGATCAGAAAAAGCAAAAAAAACTGGGACAGCAAAGGTTAGCACTGTAGGAAAGCTTTAACATTGACAGTCTTCTCCATTTTACCTCTCATTTCTTAAACATAAGATTTGAAGCATATCCACATGGACTAAAGAACAAATAGACTTTTCCAAAATGCTACATTCAATATTTCAGTGTAGACAGGTCATTCTACATCAGTGGTCTTGCTGTTTTTTGAGTTTTGGGAAGTATTATAATAGTGAAATCCCCTTGGCATTTTTTGTGTTGGCTTATAATCTTGTCACTCACGCTTAACCCTGTTTCTGTTTTCTGATCTCTGTGTTTAGTTTTTGTTAAGTAATTTGCACCAGTCAACTTCTCTAACTTGTCTTATCCTTTTTATTCCCTCTCATTTGCTACCATTCTGTTAATTAATTATTAATCAGCTCTACTTGGTCCTCAATCTCCCAAGAAATTCAGTCACTCCTGGTACCCACTCTGTCTAAATGCCTGTTGTGCTTCCCTTGGTCCCCATGTCTCCATGCAAGTTATTTCAACTCATGTTGCCTGATTTGACTTCACTTCTTCTCCCAACTATATTTGGTTCATGTCATTTTTAAGTTTCTTTACAATTAAGTGTCTTGTTTTTCATCTCCTTTGGCTGTTTTCCTACCTCAATCTTGTATTTGGTTTCATCACTGGAACAAATCTTGATTAAAAAAAAAGGTCAGACCTGAACACGGACCTCAAAGGTGAGCTTATAAAGGTTTTACAACATGTGATAATGTAGTAAAGCAGCGGCTCACCTTTCTAGGATTGAAGACGTAACTTTGAAAAAGATAATACTGCCCCCAGCCAGTAACTGCATTGTTTCATGTCCACATACCTTTCCTGTGTTCAATCTTTTACCGACACTGCTTGGACACCACAGACAACCAAAAACGTCATTGTGAAACTTTGCTGGAAACCCAGAGTTTGCTAATTGCTTCACTGTAAGTCTGTAAGGGATCGGTGACAGTTTATCATCCGTTTCTAGCAACCTTCAACCGCACAGCCAAGACCATGGCTTTAGCATTCTACGGACTCCTCATCGTCACCATCATGGATTCATCATCTTCACAAACATACCTCTACCAGTCTTTGTTCCTGTGCCCTTGAAGGAAGTTGTTGATGAGTCACATCCACTACAGTATGTTTCAGTGTTCTTGAAAATAATCTTGCTCCTGCCAAAGACTCTATGAGCGATTTAAGTATGAACCCAGATATGACTGTTTCTATGCTTTGGGAGCCAGTTCACCTATTTAAATGGCTCACAAGTTATCCTCCAGACCTACCTTTCTGTTCTATGGCTGTATTCTGCTCAAACCGCTATAGATATAGAGGACTTCCCGTTTACTTCCACAGCTACTTGGCCTCCATTTCTAATCCTCTTTGCCAGATCCTTCAGCTTCCAGGCCGGCTACTATTTCTGTCATTTCTTGCAATGGGCTCCAAACCACCCTCCAGAGCTTCATCGCTGGATCATTTAGCTCCCCACCTGAACTCACAGCATTGTTGGGCCAGCCTCCATGCCCCCCACCTGAATTATCTGCCTCATTTGCCTTTGTGAACTCTCATTTTTTTCCCCTCTTTTTTTTTCCTCTGTTCTTTGCTTCTAGTTAGTTTTATTTGGATCCTTTTCAATGCATCTAGAGAGGTACTGTGGGAGTGGTTGTACTATGCGTGATGTTGAGATTTATGCTAGGTTTTGTCAACTTTGGTTTCACATTTGGATAATATCTGTCCAATGAGAGTAATTACTTTCCCTTAAGCAGGTGTTTTGAGTTAAGTTTTACAATGTCCATTCATACAGCATAAAAATGTGATTAACTCTTGTATAATTATAGTGTAATTAAAGTGTAACTGTAATAATATGTAGTTAAGTGAATCTTATTATTCTTTCGCTGTTATTGTTGTGCCCCACCAAAGAGGCAGAGTTTCTTTTTTCAACATCTTTCAACATGCCAAGACATTTGTTTCATTTGTTATGATTGTAATCACAATACTAACTCATGTTTAATTAAATTAGGTCTTTATTCTCTGATTGTTTTCCATGTCCAGAATATGCCTGATTGTGCTCTGGTATTTTTTTCATATCGATAAGCTTGTGTTTTGAACGTGTGTGGCTGTCTGAACTGACAATTCAGTTATACATTGGTCTCACCAGGACAGTCTGTCTCCATGACAGCTTCTGGTCCAGACTCCCCTTCTCCTCCCTCCCCAGGGCGACTCAGCTGGACGCGTACGCGATACCTTGTTGAAGGCTCCAGATTCATCAAAGTGATGGGCTCCTTGTCACTATAAACTGAAACAAAACGAAGAGTTGAGAAGATTACCAAACATTTCAATTGTGGTTGTGATGTTTAATTTAGTTTGGCAGTCCAGGTCCTTCATGGTATTCTGCTGCTTCTATATGTGTCCCTGTTCCAATACACCTTAATGTGTATAATGTAAATATGTCTAATCAGATACATTTTAGCTTAAGCAACAAAAAATGTGGATATTGGACCCTCTCATGACCATCTGTTTAGAGATTATTATAAAGAGTATTCTATGTATGTTTCTCCCAAATATTAGTTTTGTGAGCAGTCTTTGTGTTTATGGTTAATTCAGATCCATTTGTTTTAAAATCCCTTTTCCTTTTATCACCAACTTAAGCAAAGCTTTGTTGCTTTGGCTTTGCCTAACATGTTTCAACATTTGAGACTGCATGTTTTACAACTGCTAAGGGTGGGAAATTGCTTAAACATACAAATTATAAAAGCAATTGAACTGGCTTTATGTGTTTCTCAGCCTACCTATAATTGAGGACCAAAAGTCTCTGTTCTCCATAGGCTTGTATAGAAGTTTGGTTGAGATTATGGGGCCATCGCCTTTGTGTGACTCCACCGGCATCACCAGCAGCTGCTTACTCCTTTTTTCAAGTAGCTTTGGAGCTGTAGTTGGCACTGGGGGAACTGTGTAGAAACATGAGATGATTCACCAACAAATGTGACAAAATGTACCCTTTGTACACACACGTAAGCACTGCTCATGAATAACTCCTCACTCAGACCTTTAATAGTAACGTTGAACTTGCGAGAGTCCCGGCCTCCATTGGTGGACACCCGGCACTCCCACAATCCCCCTTGTTTGGCGCTCAGTGGAGGGATCTCAAACAAGGCTGTGCTCCGATTTGACTCCTGGATTGTCTTAGAGGCCTAAGTGAAAAAGATGGAAAATGGCTGAGCAATACAGGATGAAAGCCACATGTTCATTTCCTGTGCCCACTTCTGTTCCTGCTTGACTTTTCCTCAAGAATGTCGTCCCAAGGAAAAAGTTCTTTGTTCCTGTGGGAAATGCTGGTACAACTATTCATCAGATTGCTTCTGTTATTAAGGAAACAGAGCAGTAACAATAACATAGTCTGAACATATCACATCAAGGCAATGCATGGTGACTGCTGCAATGTAGAGTGATACAGCCTTATCTGGTCAAACCATTGTTGTGTTGACTTCCTCAAAATGTGACCCAGCTTTGAAAACATCAGCCAAGACATAGTTAAAGTACATTTTCCCCCTCAACTTCCACATTTCTGAAACTTTAGTCCCTATATCTTACAGCTGCGGGGGTCTTTATGCCTCTTTATGAACATTTCTTATCATCCATTACTGTCATTTCACACGTTTCTTTGCCTTTTTGCTGTTTTCAAAGCGCTAATTAAATGATGAATTGAATAATCTGACACTAAGCAATACTACAGGGGAATGGGATGAAACGTGAAAAGAAATTTGTACTACTATGAAAAGTGATTATAATTTGTGAAAAAGAAGAGAGCCGAGTTTTCATAAAATATTTTGTAGCAGCAGGGTTATTAAGCAAGACAAAATCTTAACATCATATGAAAGAATAGCACAAGAATAAACGAGGGGGCAGTGGCTATGTGGCACACCACAATCAGCAGCCAGACCATGAAGACTCACTGGCAGTCTTTGAGGAATCATAATGTTTTTTCATGTCAAAATATGCATTACAAAATAAACAAACAAAAATTACCACCACACAGCGCTTTTAAATCCCTGGGTAAAGTGCCAGTCTGTTAGCTCTCCAAGGTAGTCTCCTGATCAGAATATACATGAATTTCTACAACAAAAAACCATGTATGATTTTTTCTTCATTACATTACTTTGTGTTGGCTTATTACTTAAAATCCCAATAAAATACATTCACGTTTGTGATTTTAAAGTGAAAAAATGTGAAAAGAAAAATTACCATGCATTGGGTACATTTGCATTTTAAATCTATATTCTATATTTTCATGTTTATTTTAGCTATATTATCCTCCCAAGACTGCTTCTGGTCTACTGACCTTTAGCACAGTGTTGTCCAGCTTTCGAAGCTCAAAGCTGTTGTGGCTCGGTAGGGGGTTGCCTGTAGCTGAGCATTTGACCTTGGGACTGGAATTCAGATTGCACTCCAGGTCACAATCCAATTCCAAAATTTGAGGAGCCCGTTCTGGAAAAGAATGGAAAATATTTGGATTAATGGTTTATAGGTGATATAAAAAGGCTGCAGTTTAATTTATAAGAATATTTTGAAAGTGTTGATTTTGAATCATGGTAAAAAAATACTGTTTTATCAGTTTGGTTAAATGTGGTGTATTTATCACTCCATAAAACCTGGTTAGCCTTTTAAAGTTTCAGCTTTCAAATGTTTGGTGAGCAATGCTTAGACTTTCACAGCTTCTATTTTCTTTTTGTAGCCTTAACTCACAATAGTAGAGCTTTAATTTTTTTATTTTTACATAAAGGGTTAATATGTCTGTTATGATGCTCACCAGACTTCTCACAGTTCTGTCCTCTCCATCCTGTGGGACACTGACATCCACTGAAACGGTTGCAAACTCCTTCATTCTGGCATTTGCAACTTAACCGGCAGTCTGGCCCATATGTGTCATTAACACATGCTGAAAAAAAAAAAAAAAAAAAAAAAAAAAAAAAAAACCAACACCAAAAAAAAAACATTTATTTTAATTAAAAAATAATATGGGACACAGGACAGTTTGGTTTTAAAAGACTTTTTGGAGGACACACC